>NDGM011252507.1:4111-24138 GCA_002564305.1 Octomys mimax | reverse complement strand
ATTTTTTTTTTTTTTTTGAGATTGAATTGAATTTACAGATGAATTTGGAAGACCTGACATCTTAACACTATAAATTCTTCCAAACCATGAGCATAGTAGGGAGCTCTTCATTTGCTTAGAACTCTCACTTCTCCTTGCAGTGTTGTGTAGGCTTTAGTGTAGAGGACTTACCAGATTCATCCCAGTTTCATTTTTTGATATAATTGTACAGGTACTTATTTTGAACTTCCATTTCTATTTATTTGTTGGCAGTACATAGATATAAAAATTCATATTTATTACTCTGTATCTTGCAGTTTTGAGGATTCCTTTTTTTTTTTTTTTTTTTGCTTTAGACAACTGAGCCAGACCCATATCCTGCAGTTTTGTAAACTAGCTTAGTTTTAGCTTTTTGTGAACTCCATTAGTAGAGCTATACAGACCATGTTAGTGTACAACGGGTGCAGTCAGCGTAGCTCAAGGTACTTTCTGACAGCTTTTCTTCCCACGCAGCCCATCAATTACTGAGGGTTACTGAAATACATAATTGCAACTATGAATTTATTTCTCCTTATAGTTTAAGCAATTTTTAATTCATGTGTATTGAAGCACTATTGTTAGGTGTGTGAACATTTAGAAGTTATTTCCTGTTGATTGATTGATCCCTTAAGGTCATAATACAAACTTCTCTATCCCCATCTGCTTTGCCAAAGATCTACTTTGCCATTCATATAGCCAGCCCAGCCTTCCTTTGCTTCATGCATACATGTTTCCACATTTTAGTCTATTTGATTTATCTTTAAAGCACATTGCTTGTATAAAAGAGGTAGTTGATTATTTTTATGCAGTCTGACCTTTTCTTTCTATTCATTGGGATTTTACTGTTCATATTAAATGTGATTATTTATATGATTAGGATTGTCTCTGATCTGTTTATTTTCTTTTCACCCTGTCTTTATTTTTCTTTCCTCTTTTTCTACCATTTTTATATGAATAGAGTTGTTTCCTTATTGCATTTTACTTCGTTCGTTGTCATATGAGCTGAAACTTGTTATTTTAGCAGTTGCTCTAGGACACCTTTCCTTCATTTCCAAGTAATTTATATTGCTTCACATACAATCTAAGATCTTTGCAATAGCATCCTTCCGTTCTTGCCTCTCACCAACTTTATTGCTTTGGTCATGTACATTTTCTTCGTATATGTTATCAAGAGCAAATTATTATTTTGTACAAATAATCAATTATGCTTAAATACATTTAAGTCAGAAATTACCTTAAGGCATTTATTTCTATAGACAGCCTTTCCATTTCTCTTTATCCCCTTTCGTCTTTTCACATCCCATCTGTTAACATTTTCTTTGTGCCAAAGAAGTTCTTTTTGAAACCTGCTGGTTGTGAATTCTTTTAGCCTTTGCATACCTGAAAATGTCTTATTTTCCTTTAGTTTTTAATGGATATTTTTACTGGATTTATATTTACTTTCTTTACATGTTTTGATTTTACTTCACTGCATTTGAAGGCATTGTTTCCAACAAGAAATTTGTTATAAACCTTATCTTCAATTAATTTTCCTATATATTGTCAATATTTTCTCTTTATTACTAGCTTTGAATAATTTGATTATACTTAATCTTCGTGTGGTTTTTTCATATTTCTTGTACTTAGAAATTACTATTTTTATCCATCTGTAGGTTTATATTTTTCATTGAGTATTCAGGGTCTTTTTCTTTCATTATTTCTTAAAATTTATTTTCTCTTACCTTACTCTTTGCCTTTATAGATTGAAATTTTGCATACCTTAGCATACACAAGAAGTCATCCCACAGTTTACTGATACTCTTTTTATTTTTTATCTTTATACTTTTATTGAGAAACAAATAGCAATGAGACTGTTTCAAAATAGGTAGGTAGGACAATTACAATAATTAATACATTGCACATTATTGTCTTTGTAGTGGTTATTCATAGTACAAGATGAAGACATGATATTCTATCCAAACACCATTAGTACAAATCTTTCTTCTCGTTGAATTAAAACAAAGTAGTTGTATATCTATTCTAACTGGGTATATACAGATACAAAATGGTCCTTCATTTGTATCCCCTTTTTTTGTTTAGTTTTGTCAGAGATGGTTTCCTCTGTGTTTTATTTTGTGTAGTTTCTACTTACTATCTCTTCAAGTTGGCTCAACTTCTTCTGTGCTTTCTACTCCATCACTAATGACATTTAGTGTATATTTGATCTCATATGTTTGGATCTATAGAGGGCTGCCTTGACTCTTACACATCTGCTGTCTATACTTAACCTTTTGGACATGAGCCTTAGAACTGTAGAAACTGCTCAACACCTTTGTCTGGTCATTCTGTTATCTGCATTATTTCTCAGTTGGCTTTGATTGCCCATTCTCGTTATGGGTTACATTTTCTTACTATTTTTTACTTCTGGTAATCTTTGATTGGATGCCAGGCTGAGTTTTGCTTTCCATATTTATGCAAACCTCCTCAAGCTTTGTTCTGCGATTCAGCGAAGTTACTTGGAAATACTTTGATCCTCTTAAATCTTGTTTTCACAGTTTGTAAGGTGAGAAAGAGCAGCTAATTACTGCCCCACAAGGAGGCAAGATTCTTTGGAGAGCTCTACCCATCGCTTCATTAATGAGGAAATTTTCCAGTCTGGCTGGGAGAACAATCACCATGCCTGGCCTGTGTGAGCACAGGGCGTTTTCTCTCTAATCTTTTTGGATGATTCTTTCCTTAGTACAGGCTTTTTGCTCACACATTGTACTGCTCAGGACTCTGCTGACTGCTCCAGGAGGCCCTTCTGCTGATCTGCAGAGGCGGCCTAGGAGGTACTCTCTGCTTTGGTGCTCTGTCTTGCAAACTCAGCTGGTTCTTTCAGACTTTGAGCTCAGGGTCTTCACCTGTGTCTGACCGCCTACACCACAACCTGGAAACTCTCAATGCAGTGAACTGGGGCAGCAGTACAGTTTGCATCTTAGGTTTTCCTTCCCTAGGAGTCAGTGTCATTGTTTGCCTTATATCCAGGGCCTTGAAAACTCTTACTGTATATATTTGCCCCAAATGAAAAATGTTAAAAGGGGCCGGAGAGATGGCTCAGTAGAATAAGTGCTTCCCTGTCAAGCACAAGGACCTCAGTTCAATCCCAAGTTCAAAAAAACCCACAAAGTTTAAAGTTACATTTTCTTAAAAAGAAAAAAAAATTATGAGACAATATGTTCAATGTTAGAGATTTATATGGAATGTTGAATTGGTGGGCTAGATAGATAGATATTTTGAGTTTCAGTGGCTGCACAGTAGGACATTAATTATAGCTCACTGAGAAAATTGCAGATAGCATACCAAGTAGGAGTCTTACCACACTTTGGCAGGTTTGCTTAGGGCATAAAATATGAAGAACCTCCACACCTGAGATTTTCTCAGTCCAAATGTTTATTTTGTAAATAGCTGCAATTGAGAGTTTTATAGGAAAAACTCTCAACTGGATGATTTAATGTGAAAAGGCCTTTCAGAGTCTTTTTGAAGGTGTCTGTTAAATAAGAACCTAGATAATGAACCATATTCTTAATGCTTTTGTATCGTATCATTATCCAGTTCATAAATATTTCTTCTAGATTAATTTTTTGAACACATACATCTGGATTTGGACATCACTTCCTCAAAAGCTTAGCTCATAAGAAAAAGCAGGGCTGAGGAGATACCTCAGTAATCTAAGTGCCTGCCTGGCAAGTGCAAAGACCCGGGTTCGATCCCCAGTACCACATGCCATTGCAGCCCCGTGCCATGCTGGCCACCAAAACCAAATGTGTTGGTGCACACCTGTAATCCCAGGGCGTGGGAGGTTGAGATAGGAGGACCACTGTGAGTCTGGGCTGTGTAGTGAGACCTTATACCAAATAAATAAAGATTTAAAAAGTTTTAAATAAAGAAGAAGCAACAGGTGCACAAATTAATAGAATATCCTAAGCACTGCTTAGACTGCAGGAAGTGCTGTGTAGACTACAGGAACATGGTGTTAGCCATCAAGCCAGAGGGCACACAAGACGTTACCGCATTAAGAAAGGAGGCAAAGGATGTGGAGGAAATACACCGAGGTATGAGCCGAGGTGTGAGTGCTTAGAGCATAAAGCAGAGTGAGGAATGAGGAGGGAAAAGTAATGAGAACATGAAAACTAAGCCAAGGAGTTGACCATAACAGAGGTCCTAGGTTTCTCATGATTATCTTGCTTATTCTTATTATCCCAGCATTAATTCTGACTCATATTTTAACATTTTTTTTAAAAACCCTCAGTATAGACAATAAAATACACAGATTGGAAGACTTTTAAGCTGCAGGATGACATCATCAGGTTTGTACTTTGGAACGACTAGTTCCCCTGATAAAGTAATACATGGCATAGAATTTCCCTTTCTGCCATCATCAAGAAAATTACCAGAAAATATGAAATGACTGGTTTCACTCATCGGCAAACAGTAGAAAACCATGGTCCTGTGAAGGGAAATAAAGGAAGTCACTACGACAGTCACCTCCGATTTATATGCAGAGGTGCTTTAGAGACTGCAGTGCACAGAGGGGCTTCGGAGAGAGCCTAGAAGCCCCACTGAGTTGAAGGGAAATATAACAGAGTCTGGAAAGCTAGGTAGCTGGAATTTACAAGGCAGAATACAAAAGTGAAGGTATTCAGAGAAAGAGTTCCAGAAACCTGCAGAGGGGGCCCCTTGAGTCTTTGGCTGAATGCTAATCCTTGCATGCATAATATAAAACTCTACAAGGCTATGCAAATAAAAATCACCATGAAACTATGAGTTGAGCTATTCCCAGAACTCAAATAGAACAGAGGTACATTTAAATTCTCACAAGCCATAATGGAAAGGCCTCATTAAAAACCTAGAGCACTGAGGAGAGATACCAGAAGAGTCATGTTTTAGTAACAAAGCCAAAATATCCCTAAAGAATTGGACCTACTCAAAAAATAGTTTAAAGTAAGTTTTGAAAGACTAACTTGATCCACAAGTAACCTAATTTCTTTATCAAACAAGCTGCATCAATCTCTGAAGGTAGAAAAGAGCAGTTACCATCAAAACATCCATAATATTAAGCATCCAACCCAAAATTGCTAGACATCCAGGAAGCAGAAAATTTGACCCATATCAAGAAGAAAACAGATCAATAAAATGTGAGAATTATCACACAAAAACTGAATTATCAAACAATAGCTAAAATGGAATCAAAGAAAAAAATGAGTTCAACAAGGAAGTAAAGATAGAAAAAGTAGACCTTCTAGAACTGAAAAACACACTATATAAAATTCAAACTTTGCTGAGCAGGCTCACTAGTGAATTGATACCAGGAAATAAAAACTAACAAAATTTGAAGACACAGCCATAGAAAAAATCCAAAATGAAGCTTAAAGAGCAAAGGAAAAAAAAAATGACATAGGCAGGAAGAACAGAACCCAGCGGCCCGTTTACCAATATCTAGGGCCTGGCATATGTGTAATCAGATTCTATCTAGAAGGAGGAGCAGAAAAAATAGAATGTTTTCCACTTTGATATAAACTAAATCTATAGGTCCAGGAATTTCAAATTCACAGTATGATAAAACACAAGAATACCACACCAGAGCACACCATATTGGAAATGGTAAAAATGAATAACAAAGAGAAGTTTGAGAACAGCTAGAGGGGTAAAAATCACTCAACACAAGCAGAGAAACATGGCCACAGCCTTACTGGTGGAAACGGTTCAAATAATAGCACAATGGAATGGCTCTTTAAAATGTTGAGAAGAAAATGCTGTCAACTATGAATTTATATCCAACAAAAATATCTTTCAGATATGAAGCCAAAATGGTCATTCAAATAAACAGAAAATGAAGGAATTTATTGTAAGTAAATTGGACTACAGAAATGTTGAAGAAAGATCTCAGTCTTTATTTTTGAAAAATGGTAATAGCAGATGAAAAGTTGGACCTACATAAGAGGCTGAAAAGCTCCAGGAATGGTGGATACAGAATTTTTCCTAGTTTTAATTTGACTTTGAAATAACTGGCAGTTTAAATAAAAAATATAGCAGTTTATTGATGGATTTATAACACGTAGAAGTAAAATAAATTATACTACAAAGCATGGGAGGGAGAACAGAGGTTACTCTTATACAAAGTTCTTGTTACTAGTGGGGCGATACATTGCTTGATGGTGGGGTGTGAAGAGCTGAAGATGCCTGTTAGGAGCCAAGGAGCAGCTATTTAAAAATTAAGCTGAGATGTAGCAAATAAGCCAACAATAGAGAAATGAAAAAGACTGAATTAATCCAAAAGACACAAAAAAGGAGAAGGAAAGGAACAGAGAATTGACAGGGCAAATAAACAATTGTCAAAACAGTAAGCTGAAATGCAAACCTAATACAACGTAGCTTTATGTTAAATTCATGTGCTTATTGGGGGTCGGGGAGAAGGCTCAGTAGAATAAGTGCTTGCCTGGCAAGTGCGAGGGCCTGGGTTCAATCCCCGGTCCTGCCAAAATAAATAAATGAATAAATAAATAAATAAAATTCATGTACTTTTCTAATTACATTAGATGAAAATGGGCTACACAGTCTAAATAAGAAGTCAAGATTTTTAAATGGGTATAATAAAAGTAGAAGTCAACTCTACTGTCTGCATACTTTGAATGTAAAGGTATGCAGAGTAAAACATTGAAAAATATGTGCAAATATTAATCTAAAGAAATATTGAGTGGCTAGATTAATGTCGGACAAAATAGAATTCAGGACAAATAATACTGCCAGGGACACAGAAGAATATTTTAATGTAATAAAAATGATATAACAAGTTGTCAAAATTGCATAACAACCTTTGCTGTGCATGTACTTAATAAAAGAGCTTTTTAAGTACATGAAGCAAACACTTGTAGAACTGCCAAGAGGAATAGACAAATTTATAATTTTAGCTGGAGATTGCAATATTTCTTTTCCATTTGATAGAACAAGTAGACAGAAAATTAGTAGGATAATGAAAGATCTGAAAACATGTCCAACCCAGCTTACTTAGTTGACACACACCAGGTAGCACTACACAGAGTGGTTTTATTGTTTAACCTTGAAAAACTCTTCCCTGAGCAGTTCTGTGTGCACTCTGTCAAGAGCATGGGAGCATTTTCTAGCATAAGACTATGTTGTAGGTATAAATTAATATCAAGGGCTGGGGAGATAGCTCGGCAGTCTAAGTGCCTGCCTGGCAAGCGCCAGGACCCAGGTTTGATCCCCAGTACTGCATGCTGTGCCAGCCCTGAAACTGGGTGGGGTGGCGCATACCTGTAATCTCAGTGCTCGGGAGGCTGAGAAAGGAGGATCATGATGAATCTGAACTGCATAGGGAGACCCAGTACCAACAAAAAAATAAAAATTAAATAAATATCAATACATTAGAAGGATTAAAATAGTATAAAATATGTTCTCTGATCACAACAAAGTTAATTTAGAATGTTTGGGGGTTTTTTTATGTATTTGGTATAGGGTCTCACTACACAGCTCGGACTCAAAGTGGCCCTCCTGTTTTCAGCCTCCCCAGCGCTGGAATTACAGGCGTGTAATGGGTTACTTGAAAACAATAAATCACCACCACCAAAAGCCCAAGTTCAAAAATGTGCTACTGGATATCTCAGAGAAAAGACCCTCACCTACAGTCTGCAAGCTGTCACACCCTTGCCAGGGGACACACAGTTAGGCAAAGCACACCTTCACAATTCCACACCCGCAGTGAGTGGCCACAAAAGTGTTATGAGTTTCAATCTAGGATAGAATCCATTTCTGTGAGGAGGAGACTTTACAAATACAGAATCTGCAAATAACAAAGATTGGCAGCACACTGCCAACTGGTGCCAACATATTTCCCATAGAAGTGAAAAGAGGGAAGCTATAGTTAACACCATGTACTGTACACTTCATCATAGACAAAAAAGAGAGCATGTGTATGATATGTCAATTTAAAATAAATGCAAACTAAATGTTAAAGAAATAACTTTTTTTAATTGTAAAAGAAATGACAGAAAGCCTGTAAGGACTGTACACAATTCTTACTTTTCAAGGAAAGTGGGGAGGTAGGCAGAGAGAATAGTCTTGAATGGGTTTATGAGAAGATATGTGTTCATTTTTCATTTCTCAGTAGATATTTTGAGTTTCCACTTCAGGGTTATTATAAGGAAAGCTGCTCGTGTTCAAGTATTTGTGTAAGCACATTTTCCCTTATCTCAGCTAAATAACGAGGCATAGAATTGCTGACTTGGAGGATAAGGATTTCTCATGCTTGGCACTAGTGACATTTAGGGACAGATACTTCTTTGTTGTGGGAGCTGTCCCAGTGTGCCCAGTCTCTACCCGCTCAATACCAGCTGTACACACTGGAAATGTCTCTGATGAGGCCCATTTGACAGCTGCAGTAGAGCTCGTTAGCCATGTAGTGGATGTGGTTAATAAAATTCTAAAGGCTAACAGTGCTCCCAACATCAAGGGAATGTTTCGTCCCCAGATACCTGAATACCTCTCAGAGTTCCTTTGCCAGGGAGATGCAAATCAGATCACTTCTTCATTTACAGAAAGTTCTGTTTTGAGCATTTGAATCAAACATTCCAAAGCATGAGACCCATGTGCACAGGTGTGGCAAAGCACGTGATAGCTTTACTATAAAATTTGGGATTTTATTGTGGGCACTACTGCTGGATGCTGCAGTCAGCAGATAGCCTAGTGCTTGCCCATGTTTGAGGCAGTTCTTGTAGCCCTGCCTTCACGTATGGTATGAGCTTTCCAGGAGTCCAGGACTCTGATGTTGCTGTCATGTCTTCCTTTATCTACACTGTACATACATTTTTGAATGAGAAGCATTCACTTGCAGTATTTTCTAAGTCAAGTTGGTAAATGCTTGAGCAGTCATTTTGATGGAAAAATTTATCACATGCAAGAGAGTTCGCACATGGGAAGTATGTATTTTCTGATGAGCAATCACTTTGCATTTATTTTTGTGAGAGCTGCCATCCACAATCTAATTTTAGGTATCATCACCAGAGTCCATGCTTGTGTAATTTTGACTGGATCTACATTCCTTTCATTGGTGGAATTAGTTGAACGATTCTGTAATTTGCTTTAAAATGCAAAGAAGATCATTTTGTAGCTATCGTTTAATTTGCAGAGCTTGCGCTTCTGCCAGGGATTTTTTTTTTTTTTTCCAACAGGACTTGAGCAAGCTGAGGGAGAACTCGGTCGGCACTGTAACATGCTGGGGTTCCCTGATACAGCCAGTGTGGTGCTGGTTCTTGGCACCATGTAAGCTAAAGTCTCTCTATGGCAGTTAGGTAGGCCAGTCCCCTAGCATAGCATTCAGAGCAGCAGATGACAGGCTGAGAATAGGCAGCCATACTGTCATTCTGCTCACACTGTCACAATTTAGAAATTGTGCGAGTCCCTAGGAAATCAGGCAGGACCAGAGGACTGAATCCTGAGAAACTTCTCCTTAGAAGTGTGGATGCCAAGCTTGGGATGAAACATTTGATACAAGTTGTCCAGTTTAATAGGTATTACTGGTTTCATCAAAGTTTTCTAGTTTTGAGAAGAATTGTAACAAGTTTCTTCAGAGACAGCTCATGGAGGAGGAGGAAGTAGATCAAGGACTGTTAGCACCTGATCTGAGAGCTGGCCCCTAACTGGCAGGCTCGCAGCCCAGCCTGTGACCCGAACTCCAGCATGGCTCTTTTTCTGCTCTGCCTAAACTGCCCCCATCCAAATTTGAGACTCATTCCAGTGCTCTTACATCAGAGGGAAGGATAATAGGAAACAGAGAGGGATCATGTGCAAAAGGGAAGGAAGAGGGGCCCAGGAATGAAGGAACATGGGAGGGAGGAGAGAGAAAGGCGGTGTAGAAGAATGGAGATGTGTTCTGCCCAGGTGCCAACTCTCCACACTGAGTGTGATCGTGAAGTACTGCAAACATGAGGACATAGAAATAAAAATGTTTTAAAAACAAAACACTTAGACTCCATCCCCTGCTCAGAACCCCTGTCCTCCCATCAGAAGGAGTTGATCACTTAGACACATGCCCTATCTGCAAGGAACAGGCAGGTGCGGGGTGCAGGGAAGCATGTCGCCTCAAAGCCCTATGCACCAAAGAGCCGATCTGTGATGTACTCTCGCAAAGCGGAAGCCAGGTCTCACTCCCCAGGGGTCTGGAGTGGTGTCCCTGGAGTGGTGGACCAGTGGAAAGCCTACTCAGTCATGTTCACCTTGCTTTCCTGTGGATGCTTCAGCCTGGCGGACACCAGTCTCTGATTTAAAGGGTTGAGTTTGCAAGCAGTTTGCTAATTACGACCCAATGAGGCGCTTCTGGCTCTGGTCAGAGTGATGGGGTGTGAGCCAGTGCACAGCCGTGGCCTCCCGTTGCCATCTGTGATTTAGAGCAAAATCTTTGAGAGAAGTATAACTGCCTGAATTACTGCTCTTTTATATGTTTTTAAATGAGAATGTAAAGGCCAAGGGCATTTTTTCCCATTTAATACTATTAAATCCATCATTAAATCTCTTGCTGAACACTGGCTGATTTTAATGATGCCCTCAAGTACCCATCCTGGTGCTTGACTGTGTTAATATTGTTGTATATATAGATACAATAAATAATGCTCAGCTACGATGGTACGAGGAGCATTACTGTGTATATCAATAAAAATAGTCATACTAATGAGACCAAGTGTCAGGAACAGATGGCGTGGTGGGAACCCAGCCGTTGCAACTCGAGTTCGGCAGAGCTCCCTGGCACATTGAATCTGTCCCTGAAACCTGCCCGAATCCTCTAAATATTTTACAAGTTGGCATAAAAGGATTAATTTGAAGTTATAGTTTATTTTTTTACTTTCTGATTTTATGGCACTATAGCATAAAAGCCATGAAGCTTTTCAGTGTCTGTTCTCTTTCCTGGAACCCATGCCCAGATTTCTAGGCAGAGGCCCATTTGTCAGAGATGCTGACCTGCTGGAGTCCTCACCGCAGTGCTCAGTTCCACCTGCCGTTCTGTCATCCAGGACCAGCAGAAAGAATCTCAGGAAGCTTGATGTTTAAAGTAATTTGTCATTCTGAAGGCAGGGTACCATTTTATCAGAATGTCTGCCATTCTGTGCTTCCCTGTGTGATCCTGTTCTTCCTTCATTGCTGTAACAGCCACAGCTAGCTTTTAAGGAGCTGCAGTAGGCTCTCCTTATCCCCAGGGGTTGCCTTCTAAGCTGTTCCCTGGATACCTGCAACCCTGGAACATACCACACCTATAGATACCGCTCTTTCCCATGTATACATGCCTGTGTTTAAGTTTAATTTATAAATTGGGCAGAGTCAGAGAGTAACAACAATAACTGATATAAAACGGAACAACTACAACAATACACAGTACTAAAAATATAGAAAAGTTGTGGACTGTTACATTCTGGAATTTGGGGCTGCTCATATGGGGGACTGATGTACGATGTGGTAGGGTGCTACTGATGGCTGTAGGGCTTGTGTCTCATGGGAACCATGAGTCCAGTCTTTCTACCAGTTCCCATTTATAGATGAGATCCCGAACCACAGAGGTTAAGTATCTTTCCCAAGGGCCCAGAGTGGAAGTGGCAGGGCCAGGATTGAAACCCCTCAGATTAAAGAGCCCAAACTCGGTCTCCCTGCCAGTCTGGGCACAGCACATTCAGCTCCTTACAGGGTGAGTGCACAATTTGAGACCCAGTCCTCCCCAGAGGTTTGGAACAGAGAAGGTAGGTGCAGGCGGAGAGTGTGCCCAAGGTGAACTCGGGCTTCTCGTAGGTAACTTCCTTTCAACGGATTTGAACTCCAGGAATATGTGGGGGGTGTGGGAAGAGTTAGAAGTTTTCTAAGGAGTTCTGAAGTCTTCCACATATTCAGAGGGAGAAGAGAGAGAGCAGAAGAGCTTTTCATCTGTACCATTTTTTACAACTTTTGAATACCTGCTGGAAAGCTAAAGAGAGATAAAAATGTCCCCCTTTTCCTGCCCTGTAGAATTTCTGATGAGGCGCCAATGTATAAAAGAAAAAGGAATAAGAAGGGAGTGAAGTTTTGTCTTTTCAAAGCTTGCCTTCCTGTCATTAGTAGTCGTAGTCTTAATGGGTAGTTTTTGGAGATTCAGGTGTAATTTTTGCACCACGCTGCCCTGTCAAGGTGGTAGCATCTTCTGTGCTGCTATTTTAAATTTAGAAATGGCTCCTTAGTGCAAGTGTGGCATGTAAGTCGCGATACATAGTTACATCATACACAGACCCCATTACTGCAGTTCTGTACTGTCCTCACTTCCTAGTGTTGAGCTGCACAGAGTTGAGGACTGGGAACGGCTCAGCCAGAGTTGGATTGGGACAGATAGGCTGCTCTCGCCTCCTACGATCACTCTCTGTTCTGTTCTTTCTGCTTCTATGTTCCCTCCTTGCTGCAAGGATATAAGCAGGGATGTGAATAAGGAGCACTGAAAAAAATCTCAGGGATTTCAAAGCTACTGCTGTGCATCAGCATTCAACAGCAGACAAACAGGAGACAGTCTCCAAGCTGGGGTTGGAGAGTGGGTGGGCGCACAAAAGAGGGTGGCAGGAACACATTTGCAAAGAAGGAAACTAATATGGCTTCCTTCCCAGGTTACAAATGGGTTTTAAACTCTGACAACTTAGGGTTTGTCAGAGTTTGTCATATTTCATGACAGAAATATGAGTTTTAAAATGTAATTTAAAGGAATGGACTAAATTTTAGGGCCGTACCATCCCACTTGTATCATCTTGAGGCCCCAAAATAAAAAGTGGCTAGGGGAATCAAGTAGAAGAAAATTGCTGTTGCAAAGCCTTCTTTTCCACATGCAGGTAGCCTGAAGTACATGCAGCACAAAGCTCTGTTACTCTGACATCATAGCAGTGTGCCGTACATGCAGACACAGTTTCCTAGTGTCTTAGTAAATTTTCTCTCATTGCTGAGACAAAATACTCGACACCTAAAGTTAAAGGAGGAAGGTTTATTGAGCTCACTGTTGTGGAGGGGTCAGTTCATAATCAGCTGGCTCCAGGGCAGGGTGGCATGGGGCAATTGAGTGTCACAGAAGAAAACCCATTCATGACAAGCAGAAGACAGCAAAAGCAAGCAAGGAAGGAAGAAGACAGATCTCTTCCCATCCCTTAAATTGTATCCAGGTTCCTGGGATTAGCCCAAAGCCAAACCAATCCATAGACTGATTCAGTAATAGCTCACCCTTAATCCTAGCACCCTTCATCCTAGCACTGAACAGTGAAGCAGTTCCACACTCTAAACTCAGCCACCTCTGAGAAAGCCCCTCCTGTGGCTGCATGAGGCTTGGGGGGACATCTAGACATAAGCTATAACACTTAGTGTGTTAAGTCTTTGCTGTTTCAAACCCTGTAGGGATAACCAGAACTTGGGTCTGTCATCTCCCTTCTGTGCTGTGACTTCCACAGACTTGGAGCCTGCACAAGTGTGACAGGGTAACACATGCATGCCAAGCACCCCAAGAACCTCCCTGTTTTCCAGGTTGCTTGCAACTGCAGCCCTGTGTCATCTCACCAACACCACAGTTCTGTAAGAGGGAATGTGCAGGAGAAAGCACTACCAACTTTGGGCTGTTCATGGTTGGACCTGATTGGCAGGTGCTATCATCCAGCGCTCCAGGTGGCCTTGGAGTGTAAATATACCCTGTGCTAGTCATCTGGACAGGGCAGCATGTGAGCTGAGACTTGCTTCTCAGCAAGGCATCTGCAGGGGCTCCCTGGGTGTCTCCTCAAGTAGCTTTATGGGACACTTGGGTACAGTGACAAACACTGCATGACACAGGATTGATGAGGCCTCTACCCACATATAGTTAGTAGGTACTTCCAAGGAACTGTTGGCTTCCTTCCTCCGGTCAGGCATGGGGGACCCTCTAGAATCACTTTCCTTTCCCTTTAAGGTCCTATTGTGTGCCATAAGAGCAAGAAGAGAAAGTCTTAGCAAAGCAGCTAGATTTCTATCTTCAGAATGGTCTTGGATTACACTACCCCTTTTGGAAGTTTCTGCCTGTTAGCTCCTCCACATCACAAAGTAAGACTGGATTCCAGAAAGACAGTTGGACTAAATGGCTTACTGCAGATGACTCCAGCAATGATGTTGTCTCATCAGTGACCAAGTGGTCCAGGAATTCTTAGGACAGCATGAGGCTGGTGGGTGAAGCCTGTGTCCCGGGACCCTTTGCCCTCGCATCATGGAGCTCATGCCGCCCCCCAAGGGGAGCAGAGGCCTGAGTTTGCTCACATGGCAGGGTAGGTATTGGCACTAAAACCATAGCATTTACATTTGTGCCTTCCCATTAGCATTGTCTGTCAGGTGTCCCTGCTCACTGACAACAAACACTCAAGGCCCCTTGGAATGGGCAGGCTTCAGAAGAGGTGAGGGTGTTAAAGCTAGTCAGATCTACAGGGTTAGGGCCAAGGATAGCAGGGATGTGCCTCCCCCCACTCCTCCCAGGCCAGTAGAGAGAACTGAGGGTGGTCCATGATGCACTGCAATTTCCAGGAGTTGGAACCGAGCAAAGCCTTTATGGCCATGTTGAAGTTGGGTAGACTGTGAAGCTTTCGCATAATCTCTGCTCTTTTTTTTCCATTTTGTGAGCAATGGAGTTTACCTACCACCATCCTTTACAAAAGAGATGCCAAAAAAAGAGAGGGCCAGCCCAGGCTCAAGTTTCCAGCAGCCTCCTCTGACTTATTTCCCACCAAACTCTGAAACTCCAGAAATTTATCTAAAACAGTGAGGCAAGACAGACCTCTGGGCTGATTAGAATGATTTGCCTGGAAAATACCCAAGCCTAGGAAAACAGATCCCCTACATGTTGGCGAGCCAAAAGAAGCATGTGTGTCTATTTTGCTTTTGGACTGCTAATTGCCATTAGTTTCAAGCACAGTGTTTTGAGTCTTGTCTTCAGTTCCAAAGCATTCACTTTGCCCTGAGCAGCACAGTTCCTGAAGTCACCATGAATGCTGCATGCATGAGTATGTTGCCATGCAGACGTTTGTCTATAGCCTCATTACCAAACATCAGGAGAGGCCTAAACCTTCGAAGCTACCACAAACGTAAAGCATGAAAGGAGCGGAGCAAACACTTGGAGCTGTGTCTTGTAGTTAGCTAGTGTTGCTGGTAAGCTTTACACAGCATCCTGCTTGTAGTGCTTCTGACTTGGACCTTTGACCTCTCTCCCCACCTTCCTGGAAGAATTAGTGTCTTTTCTTTTTAGATAACATCATACAAACTGAGTCCTGCTTTATTTTATGGTGTTCGTTAACCCACCTCACCTTTAAAGGTGTTGGCACTGCAGGGCATTTGGCAGTGTTTGCGTGATGCTTCGCAAGTGTGCTGTGCCCTGACGTTCTACCACAAGGACCCTGGTGCTGAAGGAAAGAGGAGATGGAAAGCTGAAGTGCTGGCATAAACAATTTAAAGAAGAAAAAGCCGGGGAGTTCAGGTTTCTGGAGTGATAACTTTGGGGATGTATGTGCATGTGTGTTCGATGGAAGCCCCCCAGGTAGTGAAGTCCTATGTGAGCTTCCATGTCACCTCAGCCAACAGTGAGCTGAGAATTATTATAAAGTATCTTTTCTCTAAACTTGGATTTCTGTTTAATTCAAAGGACTGTATATTTTGCTGTACTTAGGAAGTAGCAGTGCAAATGCCCTTTGAATATTTTACTTAACCTTTATTTCTTTCTTCTTCATTTCATTCATTCATTCATTGACTCATTCATTCATCAGCCAGCTGTGTTTGGCACTTCTGCTGTGTTGTCACGGTGGCTTCTCGGCTTCAACCAGAAGTCATGGAGTCAGCAAGCTCATCCTGCAAAGGGCCAGGAGGTAATTATGTCAGGGTTTGCAGGCCTCATAGATTGTCTTTGTGGCACAGAAGCAGCTGTAGAGAGGTGCAGTAGATGAATGGATGAATGAGTGTAGCTATGTTCCAATAAAACTTTATTTAAAAAACAGACAGCAGATGGAAAACCAATTCAGTCTGGGGCCCATTATTTGCTGTCTATTGATGTATCGGTAAACAAGAGCGGTAATTTCCTGTTCAGGCTGTGTTTACATATTAATGGAGAGGTGCAAAAAACAAATAAGCCGATAAATATGCAAATGTGAGACAGCAGCAATAAGTGCTAAGAAGATAGGAGGAGGGCCTAGGAACAGGTAGACATGTATTGTTTAAGATTGGGAATCCAGGGAAGACCTCTTCACTGAAGTGACAATTAAACAAAGACCTCACAAATGAGAGAGACATTGCTATCCTGGGGTGGAGTAGGCAGGTCCAGGGAATAGCAGGTACAAAGGCCCTGTGGTAAGAACCCACTGGGCTGGTTTGAAGAAACATCAAGGATTACCCACAAAGTAGAGTAAGCAAGAGGAGATGATGAGAACTGAGTCACAGAGGGAACCTGGCCCAGATTGAGAAGAGTCTTAGAGGGATTGTTGAGAGAACAAACTTATTAGGAAATAGGGTAGAAGCAGAAAGCCACCCTGTGAGCCAGATAAGAGCTGACAGTGGCTGGTGCCAGCAGTGTTGCAAGGAAGGCCACCTGTGTTTGGATTCAGGATCGCTCAGAAGGTCAAGCTGACAGGATTTGCTAGGAGACTGCATGTTCAGTGTGAAAGAAATCAATCTGGAGCTCTGGTGGGATGAAGCTGCTGTGAACTTAAGTCGAGGGAGCTTTGTGGTAGATTCTAAGAGTGCAATTTGAGTAGCACTGAACATGGGGTGCCAGGTAGTTAGCAAATAGAGGGAACTGGGAAGCATCAGACGTACAAGTTAGGAATCCAAGGAAAAAGGGCAGGTTGGCAGGATGAGGGACAAGAGCACCAGAGCAGGAGCTTCTCTGAAAAACAGAAGTCACCCAAAGGGTCAGGAAGAAGGGGAGGAGGATCTTGCAGGGAAAACAGGAAGAAGAGCTGAGGGTGGGTGGTGCCTTCGCAGGCAGAGCACTTGTGAAGGAGAGAATTGTCCTGAAACAGTGCTGAGAGGTTGAGTAAGATGCAGACAGGATGGTAGATGGCAGAGGAAACCAAGGCAGGGAGCAGAGACAGCTCTTCATGCAGCTCTGCTATTAAGGGGGTGGAGAAATGGAATGGCTGTTCAAGTGTGCTGTAGAGGGAGTGTCAGGACACAGGAGATAAATCTTCTGCTCCAATAGTAACAGGAATGGCCCATAGAAAGAGACAATGAACAGATGACCATTAAATGCTTCAGTGACCTCAGTGAAGCTTGGGGGGGGTCATTTTGATAATGTCGTGTAATGAAGTCATCTATGACTAGTATTGCAGTACAAGTGAAGGGAATCTTCTACATACTGGTAACAGAGTGTAGACTGGAAATGAGATCTGAATCCTAGGCCTGGCTCCACCATTTGCTGATATTATATCTTGGACAAGTTTCTGGCCTTTGCTTCATCAGAGAAAACCTAAAAGAGAGTTTTTCCTTAGTGCTTTCATTTCACTGAATTCAACCGAGCACCCCCCTTTCTGACGTAAAGTAGGAAGAGTGTGCTCTTGCTCACAGCTTCAAGTGATTCGGTCCATGGTCTGTTGGTTTCAAGGCAGAAACATCGTGGCAGAGGGCCTGGCAGAGCAACACTGTGCAGTTCACTGGTCAGGCACCACATACACTAGCCAGGGTCACACCTCCATGACCCCCCAGACATACCCTGGGGCATTCTTTACTAACCACTGGGGAGCTCCCAGGCCAGTCAAGTTGAAAATTAAACTTAACACCATCTTCAAGGAGTGGCTGTTTTATTAAATGTCTTTTCCCCCTGGTTATGAAATGTGGCATGTTCACCGAAGGGTGCTGTTGCATTTAGTGTAACATTTCGTTCATTTCCTAGTCAACAAATGCTACAAGGCCACAAAATTTGTGGATCAGAAAACTGTCACTTGACTGAGGAGGAACTGCTTTGGAGGCAGCTTTTCTAGGACATGCCATGGTATCTTAGCAGACCAAAGGGGTTCAGAGACAGAATGACATGACAATGTTGATATTCACACCAAGGAGAAGATGCAAGTGGAAAAGGGGGAGAGAGGGGCTGCTGGGCGCAATCCTAGCCACTGCAGGATGGGGTGGGAACAGGTCAGGGTGTCTGCATGGAACACACCGCTGCTTCCCACGGGCGCTCCAGCCCACTCAGTCCATCCTGGCACAACCTTCAGGAGGCTTCCATCATTCACTCCCTCTCCTGGATTCATGAGACATTCTTTCATTCTTTATACAAATGTATGTTGATCATCACTCAGTGCCAGGAACTATGTAATGTGCTGGGGACAATCACAGAGCTGTAGGAGGTGGAAGAGGCACGGGGCCTTTGGTGATTCAGAGTCTCTGCCTTCTGGCGCTTAGGCCTGAAACAAACCACCCGAATCCTGTCTTTATTACACAGCCTGACCAGCAGGAGCCAGGCCATCTGGACATGCACACTGCCCATCTGAGCCAGCAGTGTGGAAACTCATTTTCCCAGGTGTTTTGTTTTTAATTTTTTAAAGCACCCCGGGGCCTGCTAGGGTAATGCCATGCAAGTTGAGCCTGTCTCCCTGGGGCCACCAGAGCTGGTGCCTGGTGGCTGCCTCATCTGCATGCATCTGGGTAAGGCCTGCAGGAGACTGAGATCAACTCTTCAGAGCCTTTTCACAGATGCAGAGGCCAAGGACCTGAGTGGAAAGCCTGCTAGGGGTTGGTGGTGTAGAGCTAGTGATCCTTACACAAAGTAGTGGAAGAGCGTTGTGAAGAGGGACACCTGGACTCCACCCTGGGCTCAAGGGATATGCAAGGGCAGACAGTGGAGAGCACAGCCCCACTGTGGTGGTGCAGGCCAGTGTCTATGCAATATCTGTTCACCTTGGAGGAAAGCTGGTAACTGCTCCCACAACCCCTGCACACAGCAGCTCCGTTTATCTGCCTAGGCCTCTGAGCATCTGCTCTTCAAGTTTAGGGTGGGGAAGAGAGGTAACACTTACAGGAATGGAAGATTTCCTCCAGACAGAAGCACTGGACTGCTAATGCCGTGGCACACTGCAGGCATACTCTGAGGTAGGAGCAGGCGCACTGGAGCTCCCACCTGGGAGCCTCAGTGACTGCACCCTGCTGACCACCGCGGTGTGCAGTGTGTGAGCACCACTGTCCATTTTGCCTCTGCACAGTGCATCTGTAGACTCCTGTCTTCCCATCTGCACTCTAAGCTCATGTAGAGAAGAGTCCATCATTTGTGCTTTCTGGGCCTACCAGCACACATAGCCAAGTGCCCCGCACCAAACCAGCTCTCTGTGGGGGCCTCTAGAAGCCGGTGCAGGTGCCACCCACGGTCCGCTTGTCTGCCTTAGGCAGGGTGCTAGCCTCAGAGGGGAGTCCTTTCTCTCCAATTTTGGCTGCAGTTAACCACTGAGCTTCAGATGGAGCTGTTTATTGCACAGACAGGAATAATAAGATGATTCTAGCAGTTTTTGTGGTTGCACCAACAGCCCTTTGTCTTTGTGCCTGGAGCCTGGTGCAGGGATGGTAGGAAGAGCTCGCTTCCTCCTGCCAGTTCCCTCCCCATTGTAATTAGGAAGCTGGCTCCTTTGAAATACAGCTTCACAGGTGCAGGATCCATCTGAGACAGGTGATTATGTTTTGATTTTTATCATCACTTGTAAAACAGAATGGGGAAAGAGATTTCAGACCATAAAGCATATTCTACTGCAAGTGGAATATTAGTGTTAAAAATTCTTCCATGTTGCTAAATATTTACCCAATACAGGGTTCCTACCTTCTGCCAACCTGAAGCATTTTCTTGGCAAATGCACCTCCCATGGAAGTTTGGAAGTCTTTCCACACTACACTGCTAGCTGCATAAACACAACCAGCTGTCTGGACTAGGTAAACAGACTGACCCCTGCTCTCTCTGTCTCTGTCTCTGTCTCTGTCTCTGTCTCTCTCTCTCTCTCTCTCTCTCTCTC
>NDGM011252506.1:18890-31312 GCA_002564305.1 Octomys mimax | reverse complement strand
AGCTAAATAAACCTTTCCTTCCTTCATTTTGAGTGTCGGGTATTTGTCCCAGCAACGAGAGCTAAGACAGCATGAAAATTTGCAGTACTTTGAACTGAATATAATAGAAAATACTTAATTGTGTAACTTGTTGGATATAGCTACAACTATATTTCAAGGGATATTATTGTTTTAAATACCTATATTAGTTAATAAAAGGTTTCAAAGATAATGTGAACTTAGATTATACTATTAGATGTTATAAAATTAATTCCTTAATACTTCGAGAGTAATTAGTGTGAGAAAAATGATGAGAGTAGGTTAAAAATCTGACATGGAAACAAAGGCATAAATGAGTGAAACAATATAGCCAAAGTTGGTCCTTGGAAAAGATTAATAAAATACACAAATCTCTGCCAGGAGAGAGAGATGGTGAGGGATGAAAGGAGAGAGAGAGAGAGAGAGAGAGAGAGAGAGAGAGAGAGAAAGAGGCAGACAGACAGAGAGACAGAGACAGAGACAGAAACAGAGACAGAGACAGAGAGAGACAGAGAGACAGACAGGGATAGAGAGAGACAGAGACAGAGAAACAGAGAGACAGAGACAGACAGAGAGATAGAAAAGAAGGAAGGTGTACTGGTTGATACATTGTGTCAACTTGAGAAGTTTAAAGTTCAATTAAGTGACTTAGCAGGGAGCCAGGTTTCTTACTTTGTAAACATCCTCATCCTGTGCAAGAGGAGGGCAAGGACCCTGTGTGAATTCTACACCCCCACCCCGAGGTAGCCTGCTTATAATATAAGGAAAAGAAAGAGGCAGCTGCTGATGCTCCTTCCTTGGCTCTTTGCTGTTTTCTGCCACCATGAACTGCTGCCTTCTGCCATGTGCCACTCGGCCTCAGAGCCAGCTAAGTATGGACAGAAACCTCCACAAACTGCGAGCCAAATAAATCTTTCCTTCCTTAATTCTGGGCGTTGGGTATTTTGTCCCAGAAATGAGAGAAAGGTAACTGAGACAGAAGGGAAGGAAGGAAGGACAGAAAGACAGGAGGAAGGAAGGGAAAAGAAAGGAGAAGGGGAGAGGGGAGAGGCTAAGAGCATCTGGTATCTCATGTCAGTATCAATTATCCCTTCCCTTAATTACCCCTTCCCTGCCCACTTTCCCATTATAGTTGTGCATTTCTCCTGCAGAAAGTCCCCAAGTCATCTCTATCTGGGGGGCGTCTATATTAGGACTTGAGCCATGAATGCCCAGTTAATGTATGTTGGGTTAATAGTATTAAAATAAATAACAAAATAACAACTTAATCTTTCTTGTGTGTGTCTGTGTGTAAGGTTTGGAGATATGTGCAATAAAGATGTCTTTTCTTTTGTCGTTTCTTCTCTGTCTCTCATATCTCTGTGTCTGCATGTCTCTGTCTCTGTGTCTCTGTCTCTATCTCTGTCTCTCTCTGTCTCTCTCCATCTCTATCTCTCTCTGTCTCTCTCTGTCTCTGTCTCTCTCTCCCCCCGTCTCTTCATAAAGTGAGATACTTCTCTTGCACCCAGATGTGGGCGGATGTACATATGCTATCACTGTGTCCATAAATGATTAGAGACAAAAGCATAAGCAAAAGTGGAAAAATTAATTTCAGCATGCCAACAGTTTGGATAGGGACAGATACAGAGCATTTTATATTGCTCAGCGTTCAGAGTCTTCACTATTATGTAATTCTGGGGCTGAAGCCACAATTCTATTTTTAAAATAAGCTTTATTGGGGGATTTTTCTCATTGTGTTTAAATCATCTAATCTCAGCAAGTAGCTAAAACAATGAAATATGTAGCATTTCATTTTAAAGATAACCTACAGGGTAAGCAAGCAATAGAAATTTTATTCAGGATGGCATAAAAAATAACTAATACATATACTTTCAGTGCCTGATTTAAATACCTTCAGTGCATTAAGAGTAAAGGAATTGTATTTTCTTTGAAATGAACTCTGATCTTCTAAAGATTCATTCATTCAGTAATCCAGTCTGAGATGAATATGATGATAATTGATGGATGGCACAGTTTTCACTGAATAAACTCAGAGCCTGCAAGACAGATCAAGGTGAACAAATAAGTGTAATGTAAGACTCTGATGTAAGTAAATAAGAAACAAAAGCCATCTACATCAATCTGCAGAAAAAGCTGGGAATGTTATGAACATTCGTAACAATGGAAGACCTTTTATGTTTGGTGAGATCAGAAAAGACTGTAAGAGAATTTGACATTTAAGGGCTGAGATATTTGTGCAAGTAGACAATGGGAATATGCAAGGGGAAGAGCTTGCTTTACGTGGGCCACTGTTGGCAGAAACATAGGTACTGGTTATCTCATTTGACAGGCTTGGGCATGCGTTTGAAGTTACATGGCTTTCTCATGCATTATTTGCTTCTGATTGGTCACTGTGAATGTAAGTTGCTCTGTTTTGCCTAGGATGTGTTTACAGAGTTCAGGTACAATTTAGGAGAAACCTACAAGTAAAGGAAAGGTGTTACTGCCAATGTTTGAGAGTGAAACTGTTTTGTGGTGCATTGATACTACTTTAATCAAAACATTTACCACTGGAGCTCACACTAACTCTCCAATCTCCTTTTTCTGATGTTCAAGGGCATTCTTTGTGAAGTCTAATGTGCTAGCCCTAAAAGTTGCCAAGTTTTCAAGGAAGCTGTCAATCATGTGCTTTATAAAATGAACAGGAGAAGGGTTCTACAGGGAAATGAAATTACAGTCCATGGGGCTTGTCATAATCAAGTGGTACCAGCAAAAACGAAGAGGTTCATTGGCCATTCAAATTGGAACACAGCATAAAGAGTTATGTGCTTTTGCTGCTAATCAAAGATAAGCTGCCCACACGGAGCCCGAGACCACCCTGACGGCAGTTACTGTTGGTGTTTACATGACATGTGGGAAACAAACTGGGCAATTACAAAGGCCCGCTCTAACTAGATCCTAACTGCCCAAGTGCCCTCTGATCCAAATGTTAATAGCTTTGACCTTCATTGGTTTTTAATCTCCTTCTGTCTGGCACAGGAAATGACCTGTAGGTTAGAATGTATGGAAGAGTTCTTTTTGTTTTGCATTGTGTACTGCATATGGTGTGTGTGGGGGTGGTGGTGGAAGTGTTCACACGTGTGTGTGCGCGCGTGCATGCATGCGTGCGTGTATGCGTGGCTTCTTGATATTATGGGTAAACTGAAAGTGTTTTTTCAGTTGGGGGTATCACTCTGTGTATGCGCAGAAAGCCCGCTGACTGACAGGCTTCAACAAAGGCAGATTCAGTCTGTAGCTGATAAGGAGCAGAAAGGAGCAGAGTCATCCATGCTGTGTTTACAAAGTAGGCAGGGAGAGTGAGAAATTAGCGATAAAAGGGCTAATCTTATTGTTTTTCTGGATGAGGGAATGGCACTTTGTGCTTGCCTTAAGTGGAGCTGGCGTGTTTCCTCTTTCCCCTTCTATGCTTTGGCAGCAAAGCCGTTTCCAGATTCCCCAAAGTGTGATAGATTATAAAGGACACAGTGAAGCTGGAAGGGTTTCCTCCTGTGGAGTCTGGTACAAGCTGCATTGGAGGTTGGTGTTTATTCGATGGACTCATGGCCCATGCTGCATAAACTAGCGAGTTTCTCCCTTTGGTGTTTATAAGCAAAAGATAAATATTTGGGATGTCAGACTAATTCACCAGTCATGAATTTTCCATCACATTAAAATACTTCTTTATGCTCAAAACAGAGTTTGAGTCACCTTCGCGACAGCTCACAACTGGGTACAGGTTCAGGTACTGGTGACTGGGCCCCCATGAGTACTAGATTATGTGGATGAGGAAAAGATTACAGAAGAGGATGCTTCTGCTCTCTTAGTGAATCAGGGCTTGTCTAGTCCTTTTCTTAGTCAGCTGCAAATTGCTTATAAAGCTAGAAGACACCGCAGTGTAGATTGCCCCTTCTGCTTGAAAACATAGCTTAAGAAGTATGGTATTCAGGCCATAATCATCTATTCAGGTTTTTTTTTTTTTTTTTTTTAGGAGAGGTAACAGATGATATTTTCAGTCAACAGAACATCGCAGGTTTTCATTTCCTCTCTTAGTGGAAAAAGGCTATGATGGTGGCAGCTATGCAGTTCTGGGTGATCTCAGTGATTCTGTTACTCATTTAATCGTTCGAGATCATGTTCATCCAGACCTCCGATGGGCCGGGCGCTAGAGCTACCGATGGAATGAGATACTGAGCACAACCTCAGAGTTTCCCATCCTATAGGGAAGGCAGCAAAGCAGAACAGTAATAATAATAATAATAATAATAATAATAATAATAAAATACATATTTAATAAACAGGAGCAATTTACAGAACCCCAGAGAAATACTCCTTAGTTAAGTAGTCAAGGAAGGCTTACAAGTAGATCGTAGTTAAATTTATTTGGAAGAGTATGTTGGAGCGAGTTAAGAGACAATCTTGAAATTCATCATAATCTGTAAATGAAGGAGCAATATATCTCAAACACACACACACACATGTTATTGGATAAACTACAATTTTTTTCAACCATGCATGAATATTTCCAATAAAGTTTGTATTTGTAAGGGCAGTTAGACAGATGCCCTTAGACTGTAGGTAAATGTTCATTTTCTGCTAGTGTCCTAGGTATTGTGTCAAAAAAAGGTGGAGGAATGCTAGAAGGTGTATGTGAAGAACTGAGCAGGACATGGGATTAGAAAGATAGGTAGGCACAAAGCGTCTATAAGTTTGCATTTTCTATTAAAAGAAATGGAGCACTGTAAGAGGATTAGAAGCAGGAAAGGCATGATTGGCTTAGGGTTTTAGAAGGATCATTCCAGTGGTAAGTGCTTACCCATAAGTACGTCTGAGATCATGCTTTGAAAATATGGGCCCAATAGCCATTTTTCATTTTCTCTGCCTATATAGAGTAATTTGATGTTTTTCACTGATGTACAAACTATTAAAGCGAAGGACTTGAAATGAACAGCCTGGAGATAAAGGAGACACAGAGAAGAGCGTTCACCGTTGTGGTTGAGGTCACCAAATAACATGAGTTAAATGCAAAAGTTTGGATCACCTTCATTTCTGCTTTCACTGGATTTAACTTTTCCCTATAGGATCACAAAGTATTTCATATACACTAGAAGGGCCATTGTTCGCAGAGAAATTGTTTGGTTGCAGTTAGATAAAACCCATTCAGTGTAGCACAAACTGCAAAGGGCGAGATGCTGACTGTAATGCCAAGGAACGGAGCCAGACCTTAGTAGAACTAAAGCAGGATCTTGAGAGTAAGTCTGACACCAAGGCACTTACTGTCTTTCTGTGTCTTGCTTGTGCATATTAGAGACTAGCTTCATTGTTTTTCTGTACAGTATTTTTTTTTTCTTGTGAATATATGTCTAAAAGGCTCACAGGCAGCTGTGTCCTTTTAGTTTAAGTATCACCAGAGGCTGGATAATTTTGATTTCTCAGAAGGGAGAATTGGATTGACCCACTTGAGTGTGGTGTTCAGTTCTATCTTGTGGAGCCAAGTGTGACCAGAAAGAGGTCCTGCAGCTCACTGCCCACTTATCAGGACTGTGGAAGTCTCCTCCAGTTTCTCAGGGATGTAGAGGCTTCCTATCAAAATAGAGGCTGTGTCAGGGTGTGCTGTTGAGATGAAGGAGTAGTTATCATCTCTGACTTCCACAGGAAAAGCCTGCCAAATACCACTGTCGATGAGTAGGTTTCTTAAAAGAGGAAGACCACCAATTCCTTTTGTAGATTTTCTTTCTCATATAATATTTTAGAAAAATAGATTACTGTATTGGTCATAATTCTTCAGGTTGCAATTCTAGTTCTTCTGTCACTTCTTAAGTCACATCTTCCTCAGGGGAGGCCCTGTTTTCAGATAGGCTCTCTACTATTTGGTGGCAAAGATGTGGCAAAGCTTCTGACTTAAATACTGCATCAAACATCAGTGGATACTTGGAGTATATCTAGGTTTGTTAGTACAGCTTAGGCTTTGGTATTAAAATTCTGAATTAAAAGGTAGTATTTAGCCCCTATTTTCTAACTGAATTGAATTTGGTTAAAAAATTGGGTTTTGACTTGAATCATCTAAGATTTGGATGCATTAGACATGAACAGCACTAGTAGGCTAGCAATAGGCAAAATATGAATATTAGAAAGGTAGGCTATAGAATGCAAGACACTATAGTAATCTATACTAGCTACAGGCTATTGAAATAAAAGTTTTCTTTGTTTATGGTCATTATAAGTGACAGCGAAACAGACTTCTTTTGTTTTTTTGTTAGATTGACTCATTGTGATGTCTCTTTTATTTGAATCCTGAAGAATGAAAATTTGTATTCACAGCTTTCAGAAATTTTACAATGTATTTCATGTCTTTGTGGACTGGAGCTTGTATTCTCCACTAGTATTTTAGGAAGACTGCCCAATATTGTGGGAGATGGGTAGAAAGATAGAGACGTGACCAGTGAGGAACAGATGGGAGACCAAGTGGGAGTTGACAGTTGTCTAATGTAGAGGCGGCGGAAGCTTGAACTGGACTGTGTGGTGCAAGTAGGAAAAAATATTTGTATCTATATATCTCTGTCTCTATCTCTATATTTATGTCTATGTGAGAGACACGCTATTTTGCAAACAAATTTTCTTATAAATTATAACCAACATTTTTTCTCTGCTTACTGCTCCTTTCCATATTTTTTTAATTTTTTTTTGTTAATCAAACTATGTCATGAAAGAGACCAGCTAATTTCATACACGAGTACAGTTACTTTTAAAAATCAGCTAGGAGAATTTAGATTTGTCTAGTTTTGGTGTAGGAAATAAGGGGACTGAAAGCAGTAAAAACAGGAATTATCTGTGTCTGATGAGTAGCATGGTCACAGCACAGCTTGGTCTCGGAAAGCGATACCCCACAGCAGCAGATGCAGGGAGGTGGAAAGCCACGCAGTCTCCGGCTCTGAGAGGAAGGAAGAGATGCAGTTCTGAGGCTGCCTGGCTGTCCAGGTCCCGCTGAGGCTCTCTCCTGGTTGGAGCTGCATCCTGTTGTTCTCCTTGTCCTTTCTAGGCAGCCAAATGTCGGATCCGCTACGTGCTCTCAGGCCGGTTGTCTTTAGTGCAGGCAAATGACTTTGTTGCAGCTCTCCAACTACATACCTAACAGGTAAATAAATTTTAGAATACAAACCAGTTCTTATTTCACATTGGAGTCTGTTTTCACTGGCCTGTGGTGGACTATGTTTTCCTGTTCCAAACCCCTTAGTGTACTGCCTTTTTTTTGTTTATGCTAAAATCAGAGAACTTTTTTGGACATGGTGTCTCCTTGTAGTTAAGGCTTGCCTGGAGCTCCCTAGGTAGCCAGGCTGACTTTCAACTTGTGACTCTCTCACTTGAGGCTCCTGAGTTCTGGGATGACAGGCCTGGGGCTCAGATTACTTTTTATTTACCTATTTTACAAAACAGTTTGTTCTATTGTAATACAATAATTTCAAAGTTTTGACTCTTCTAGGAAGTAGAGGATATTTTGTTCATTCTTTTTTAATTTTAAGGAGTAAAAGAAACCAAAAAAACAAATAATAAGAACAAAGACAGAAACAAAGCAACATAAAACAATAAAAAGGGTACAGAATTTCATTGCTGTTTCTTTCTCAATAAAATTAATTTAAAAACAAGAACAGAAAATTAACAATGGCTATTCTATTATGTCTTGCGATCATCAAATTTGTTGTTCAAGTTACCAGCCATAGGCATGCAAGATTGATCAAGCAATAGAACATTAACTCTTCCTTTCAATAAGTTTTTATTTTGCCTAACACTATATGCTGAGATCCAGAATCTGAGCAGCTATGTTGAGAACAGCCGCGTGCAATATAAAAACCATGCTGAATACCTAACATCTTGTTCTTCTAACTGTGTACTGTCTTTAATGTCTTATCTATTATTATTATTATTATTATTATGCTCTTTAAAACAAATTTCTTTTCATTCCTGCACACCAAGTAAGAATCCTCCTGCTCAAAGAAGCAGTAAGAAAAGGAAAGAAGGGAGGTGATAGAAGAAGAGGAGTTCGGACAATGTGCAAATTCTTCCTATCAGGACATCCCCAACAACTTCATTTATTGACATGTCAACCTCCTTCTGGGGATAAAAACTGCTGTTTTATTTATTTTTACACTCCCGTGGGGCTAGTCCAATGCTATTTATTAAAATGAGTTTAAACAAGTAAAAAAAAGATATAATATCTGCATCTTGTCCTCTGAATAACTACTACAAAGACAACAATCTTCAATGTATAAATTATTGTAACTGGCCTACTAACCTGTTTTGCAATGGTCTCATTGCTATTTCTTTCTCAATAAAATTAATTAAAAAAAGAAAAAAATAAATTAAAAAATGGAAAGTAAAAAGGACAAAGGAAAATATTTTGCTCATTTCATAAACATGGGGTAGGTGTTTCAGGTCACCCTTAGCCAGACCGTGGTGCTGCTTGTCGTGCGTCATCCGCCATCGCAGTGCGTGTTCAGCTCTGCGGTGGAGTAATATGTGGAGATGGAGGTGCGAGCAGAACCCGGCACGTGTTGTTTCTGTTGTGCATTTCCCTTTCCCCACCTTTTTCAGTTTTCTTACTCTTCTCCTGATGTTCTAATGGAGTGAGAAGAAGGAATATAAAATGCTGGGAAGGGATCAGAAATTTAAATATTAAGAAGCAGGCCAGGAGCCTAAGCCAATAAATTGCTCCCTCACTATTCAATATTTGTTAAGAAATGTAAATCATAGGAGCTATAGATTCATTATATCCTTGTTTATTAATGGATTAAATAATTATTCATAGATTAAAGATATTGACAATGCACGCCATCTTCATACATGGACCACTTCAATACAATTTGCTTTTATTAATGAATAGAGATCGAGTGGGTTTACTTTGGCCCCAGAAGCCAGAACTGGGACTATATTGAAAGGAAAGGCTTTTCTGAAATGGAAAGTTGTGAGAAAATGAGATTCTGGTTTCTTGATTTCTACCTGGACATGAATAAGGACAAGAATCCAGAGTTGTGCTACAGGGAATTAAAGCACTGATTAAAGTATGTAAATTATAGTTCAGTGGTTCAAAAGAAAAATTAAAGCATCTTAGGCAACTTATGTAAGAAGAGAAAAGAAAGCTTGACATTTCCAATAGAGTCTCATAGACCAGACTTGAGAAAAGAGACAAATCACGTGATTTCAACGTATCTAGTAGAGCCAGGGTGTCGGTCAGTGGCACAGCACTGGCACGCACAAAGTCCTCAGCTTGAATCCTAGTACAAAGAAAAAAAAAATGTCTAGTAGACAAAATCAATCCACAGGTGGGCCACACACAACTGGTGGAAGTTCTCGCTTCATGAAGTACGTATACAGTGGGTATCTGTAGTGAGTCAGGCACTGGGCTACTGCAGTAAATGAATACAGGTCCTGTTCCTACACAGCTTATGAATCAGTGGAAAAGTTGATGTGTGATCCTGAGTCGTGGTAAGTGATAAGAATCCTGAAACAAATTCTGGAAGTAAATATAGCAACAGCGCAGGAGGTACTGGCACCCTGGCTGGAAAGAGCCACGTGGCCTACTGAGGAAACAGCGTGACACGAGGAGGGGAAAGTGCTTGTGACCTATGTATAATAAGGAGTAGTGAGGAAGGAACATGGCTGGGGTGCAGTGGTCAGGAAGAAGCATCAAGAGGAGGAGTTGAACAGCAAATGTCCCTATGGCCAGTAAGTAGTGCATGTGGCCTTTAAGGTGCATTTCAAGCCTAGAGTTGATGGAGTAGGAGAGATCAAGAAAAGCAAGCACAAAGGGGAAATATAAAGAGCTGACCAGGAGGTGAGTTGTTGTATTGCAGGTCAATCCTCCTCTCTAGTTTCCCGTTTGCCACTCTCCATTACCATAGGTTATGCTCAGGTTGGTCACAAGGAATAGAAACGATCTCCATCAAGGGAACTTGTTACAGAGGATAAATATAATGGGAAAAAGTCCCAGGCATTTGGCTTCTTATAGCTCAACATGTCAGAGAGCTGGTGTTCTCGGTGAGAAAACAGCAACACTTGGAATGGGCAGTTCCTTGGCTTGGGTTTGTCCACTGGTCTAGCATTCTCAGAGTCAGCTTTTTGCCCCTTACTAAAACTATCGGCTTCCACCCCATTCATAAGCTTTTTTGTCTTGACTCTTGTGGACTTCCAGCTTATCTTCCACATACCTTTTACCCTTGAACTTCTCCTTTTTATACAGTATACTTATTATACTGCTACTATACTATAAATTGAAGGAGTTCATTCAAAGTCTGTAAGATCTGGTAGGCTATATGAAATTCCACCATTTATTATAGCCTTGCTCTTGTGAATTTCTCATATTTGGTCATAGGTAACTGGACAGTGAGGTAGGGTTGCTTGTGATTCACATCCTAAACCTTGGTTGAAGGATCTAGGTAGAATGTGGAGGTCTCAGAAACCACAGATTAGGCCTAAGGGTAGTAAATGCTTTATGCAGGAGTTGGGGACTATGGCAGGCACCTACGGTTTGTCAGACTTTTTTAGTGCAAAAGCAGTACTAACCTCAACAGAATGCCTGCTGTGTGACAAGCATTTCAAATACATTATTTTTGGCTCTAAGAGCAATCTTACCACGTGAGTATAATTAGTCCTATTTTTGCTTCCAAATCACACAGATAGTAAATGGATGAACTAGAATTAAAACCTAGTCTATATTTTCATTGATATCATTAAAAAATTCCTTTGGCATATGGACCTCTGGGTAAATGAAAGGCTCTTTGGAAACAAACAATGATGACACAAAAAATCTATATCCTATGAAGAAAAAGGTCCAAGAAATTTTTGATGGACCCTAAGATGTGTATGATTCGTTCATCTGTTAATTAATCCATAAATGATTTTTGGATGGCAATTGTGCATAAGAGACTAAAGAAAGACAATGGGTGGAAATAATTGCACTCCGCGCACATCCAAACCTTTTAGTAGAAAATATTGCTAACTGCGCTGTTTTGCAGTCAGAGTGTCTGAGTGCTAAATGTGAAACTCTGATAAATACTTTTTCTCTATGCGCACAACTGAGGATTGCTTAATAATGAAGGAACAGCAGAGAAAGGAACCTTATGGGAAAAATGTTCAAGTAAAGTACTCCATGTAAATCTTGAGATAATAAGAGAAAAGGATAACAGTGTTATCTTTTGCCTAGAGCTCATGGAAAACTATTGTCCCAGAGCAGTTCCTCAAAAGTAGTGAGATCCTCTTTATAAAGCCAAGTGAATATATGCTAGAGAAATAAAGCTTTCTTTTTAAAACAATATCATTTACTTTGTGAATGAATTATTAATGAGAACAACACTTCATATGCCAAAAACTGCAGCTGCTTTGTCTTTTTTTCTGAAAACATTTTTTTTCAAAAGCGAAAAACAAAAATGGTATTAGCAGGAGACAGGATACTGTAGATGAACCATAATTAACTAAGTGCAAACTCGCAAGCATCCAACCAGAGTGTGTTATTTGAGCTGATAGAGAACATCACTGTGTTTTCTTTGGTCAGGGAGCAAACACCAGTAGAAACGGCCTGGAGCTGCTAGCCCGACTAAGCTCTGGTGTCGTGATGAGGTTCAAAGTAACACTTAAAAACCTTTAAGGGCTGGGGAGATAGCTCAGTAGAGTATGTGCTTGCTTGGCAAACACAGGGTCCTGAGTTCAATCCCAGGTACTAAAAAAAAAAAAAGAAAGAAAGAAAGAAAAAAAGAAAAGAAAAGCAAACAGAAAAACACCTTTAATAGGCATCCCTTTAAGAAAAAAAAAAAAAGATTATATAGGATAAGTGACCAGCTGTGGGTGTAAGTTGAAGTAGTTTGGAGAAACAGGCTGATTGCAGATTGCTTGGTGATGCCAAATAGCTTATTGCCAAATTCTGACAGTTTTAAGAAGCTAAAAGTTTCCAGAATGATCTGCCTTTGGACCTTGACTGACTTCTCTACAACTGAAAGCCTCCTATTCTTATTCTGTTGGCTGGCTGGAAGGCCATGATATGACATTCTCAGGGCAGTTACTTTGCTGTGGCCTTTGCAGAAATTGTCAAGCATATCATCAGTTTCAAGGCATAATGAAAAGTGAACCAATAATAAATATACGTCTGAAAGCTCTGGTTCTGCCTTTTCCGGATTGGATAAATTAACAATTACCAAAAACGACAAACAAAAATAATATTTATAATTGAAGAAAATCCTACCAGAAATAGAAGTCTTGAGAAGAAAAGCATCACAACCTGAAGGAAGTTTGCACACTTATTTAAAATATCTAGCAGTTTTGTTTTTCAGACCATAAAGTGGCTTTCTTTCTTTCTTTCTTTCTTTCTTTCTTTCTTTCTTTCTTTCTTTCTTTCTTTCTTT
>NDGM011252506.1:0-18840 GCA_002564305.1 Octomys mimax | reverse complement strand
TTCTTTCTTTCTTTCTTTCTTTCTTTCTTTCTTTCTTCTTTCTGTCTTTCTTTCTTTCTGTCTCTGTCTATCTGTCTGTCTGTCTGTCTGTCTGTCTCTCTCTCTCTGTCTTTCTCTCTTAAATGCCCACTCCTTTTATCTTATGAAGGTTGCTAGTCAGTTAATATGAGGCTACTGTGAACATGAGATGACAAAAGAACGATCCATGGGTCACAAGGAAAGCAGTCTATGGCACTCTGGTTAGTGCCATGTTGAAGTCATGATAAAGAAATGACAGATCTGTCTGGTGTTGCCAAGGAAGTTGTGCGAAGATGATTGAAGCCTTGCCTGGTTAGCCTGGGCAATGTGCAGAGGGGGAGCTTTTTCTTCTCCATATCTCCAGCTTAGTTTCAAAACCCTCACTTTTGTGTTAGATGATTACAAAGAAAATCTGGACTGTGGTAATCTTTCGAATGGTGACATGAAGCTATGATTAACATACTGGGGGCTTCTTTTAAGACGCACGAGGGAGGGTCAGCAGGCTGGCCCGTCAGATGCAGTGATGCCTCATTGCCAAATGCTTGAAGCTTTCTGATAGTGTTCTGGCACAGAAGTAGTATTTTGCGATTAACTTTTTGGAAGTGTCAAAACTGCTTTTCAACACATAGGTTATGAGATTAACCATAGCATAAAAACTTTTTATGTTTTCTGGGTCAAAAATCAGAAGACTTGGCATTGTCTAAATCCCCAGTGATGTCAAGCAGGGTGGATTTGAAAATGAAGGCAAATAGTTTCTTAAAATGGTCCTAGTGCATTGCTTCAGCAAAAGTTCTGACCACCGACATTATGTAGGCTGTGGCTTTAAAAAAAAATCCAAATAATTAATTACAAGTGAGAGAAGCCATTGCTTTTGAGAATATAATTCACTCTTCTACCTTTTCTTTAGGTTGATGAGGAAATAATTGGAAAATAAAAGAAGAAACCATAAGCTTCACCTTGTCTTTAGTCTTATTGTTTATACAGATACAGTCTAAAGTATTTTTGAAGACACAGAAATGTCCCAGAGACCTTGGTGGCTCTCATTGGATTGTATCACAGCGACTCCTTTGATCTGAGAACAACCCAACCCAACCTGTGAAGTTCACGGAACAGAAGCTGCTCTACCAAGGCCCCAAGCTCTACAGCACAGAGTTGTAGCATAATTAGCTGTTTCGATATCCTCTTGAACAAAATGTCAGCTCAAAAACATGAAGTGTCTGCTAATGACAAGGGCCCAACTGTCCCATAAAAGTAGAAAAGTGGTGTTTTTTTTTTGTCTACTTCAAGAACTGGAAATGAAATCTTAATGATACAGGAAATGCTCTTCAAAGGCCAAGAAGTCTTAGGGAAAGATAAGAGGATCAATCAGTCTTAAATATGAGTTTACTAAGAGGAAGAGGCGGGATGTTGCCAGCCTGGATGTGTATTTCAAAAGGAATGAATAAAACCTAGAAATAGTGTTAATTTTCCTTTGAAGTATATAATGAAACTCCTCAAGTACCCAGACTTCAACACCCCTTTCCCAAAATGACCAAAATTTCCATTTTTGAGCATTTATCATTCTGCCTTTTTCCGTTCCCCAAGTCTTCACAGAATTTTAAAAGAGCAGCTAATAAATGAAGTATACTTCAGTTTCATGTAATGGATTGGATCAGAAAGGAACTGATAAGATGATATTGGAAAAGCAGGTAGGGGGTTGAAAAGCTGCAGAAGCGCTGAGCTGTGTGGGTTCAATTGATTCCCTGCGTGTGGACCTGCAGTCCAGAGTTACTCCAGCTAATGGGAGGAAGGAAGTCCCGCCCCATTCCTGCTCTATTATGACCCTGCACTTTCCTTAGGGACTGGTTAACAGCAGGGCCAGAGGTGATGAGGAAGAGATAAGGCCAATTAAGAATTCAGACTGGCCATGCAGGAGACAGAAGCCACAGGACATGAATTCCAAAGGGGAAGACCGGAAATGAGACTTCACGTCACTGTGAGCATTCAAGGTAGAATACAAATAGGAGTTTTAAACCCGCACTAGAGAAACTCATTTTAGTGGAAGACAGGATCAAAGAGGTTGCAGCTTTGCAATGTGGCTTCTAAAGGAAAAGCAGAGGGGCAGAATGACTGAGTAATGTTTTATCATTAAAACATAGCCTGGTGCTTATCATCCTTTCTGGGTTCTCAACACACCTTGGATATTAGACATTTTATTGGTGTACTTGAAAGAATTGAACAGCTCAAAATAAAACTAAGCAATTCAGCAATAATTTCAACACAATCACCACCGCAATGTGACTATAATGACACTGTCCATAATAGCGTCGCTGAGACCACAAGACAGAGGGTCCTGTGGTGAGGAGTCAGATGGCAGAGGTCTGGGTACCAGCTCAAGTTTGAAAATTCATTTCATTGTCTCTAAATATGTGGCATAATGTTTGCTCAATGACTCTCATCAGATGCTGTATCTGGAAGTGAGGAAAGGTAGGGACGGCGCAGTACGTGTGAAAGAGTGCTCGCAGCCCGACAGTGGTGCAAGCTGTCTCCTTGAACTACAACCCTCGTCTCATGCTGTTCTTACTAGTCGCTGCCCTGATGGTCATCCCATGTGTGCCAGAGCCCAGTTTACTCAACACGAGCTCTTTCTTGGGGGAAGGTGTGCTGTCTTTTACCTTAATTACAACTGTTATGATTCCTGTCTAGTTGCCTCCCCAACACCTCATGCCATCACTGGGGCAGGTTTCTAGAGTTTGTGCTTAATTCAGGATCCAAGGCTGGGATTATGGTGTGAGCACTACACATGCCCTGGGGCAGATAATCTGCATACAGATGTAAGAAGGGGAGAGAGGCTTGATGACTGCTGCAGCTACTGCTTCTCCCTTTGCTCTTCGCTGTTTTCTGCTGCTGTGAGCTGTTACCCTCTGCCATGTGCCACTCGACCTTGGAGCCAGCCAAGTGTGGACTGAAACCTCCACTAACTGTGAGCTAAATAGAACTTTCATTCCTTAATTTTAGGTGCCTGTTATTTTGACCCAGCAACGAGAGAAAAGTAACTTAGACAACAACAAATTGTAGTTTTACTTTTATTAGCTACAGGATTCACTCACCAAGATGTCCTGCCTGACATCCACCTTAGACAATATATACTCAGATAGGAGAGACCATTTCCATACATCGAGCACCAATTTTGTTTTTAATGTACTTAGTACAGGATCTATAGGGTCTCACTACAAAGATCAGACTCATAGTGATCCTCCTGTTTTCAGCCTCCCAAGCCCTGGGACTGCAGGCTCACGCTGCCATACCCAGTCTCATTTGCTATCTCAGTGTGCCCTGGGGGCAGGGCTGGAAGGGTACATCAGGGATTGAACCATGGTCTCTGTGTCTGCCTAAGCAGGTGCTTTAATCTGCTGAGCTATCTGGTTGGTCCAATGGAACCCAATGTTGAGGGCATGTCTGAGAAGGAAGGAGTCATAATATCCCAGAGGTCTGTGGGTTGACTGCTCAAGAGTAATCCTTGTAGGAAAGAGATAGCTTTATTTTCCTCCCAAAACAAGATTCCCATCTCCCCTAAATCATGGATTTATGACCTTCTTAATTGTTGTTTCTCCAAACTAAATGCTGCCAGGCAGTCTAGAAAGTGTTTGACATATTTTATTTCATTTTTTCTTTCTTGAAAGAACCCTTGGAGCCAGGTAATATTGTTTTAAAAACTCATTTGATAGAGGAAGAAACTAAGGATTAGAAAGATTAAGGATTCTAAACCCATGTCTTTGTGACACAGTCTCCGCTCTCAGTGCTTCTTACTCATCAGTCCCCAAAATCTCCTGGCACCCTGGGAAAGCAGACTGGAGTGTACCCCAGAATTTCTATCAGTAGGTATTGTGGTTTAGGTTGAAAATATTTCCTAAAAGTTTCATGCTCAGAGGTGGAACTGGTGGCATGTGATTAGATCATGTGGGTGCTAACCCAAAGCACTCGTGAGAGGGTGGCTGAGTTGCTTATAGCAGCTGGGACCGGGTCGATAAAAGAGGCTGGTGCGTGAAAGAGATGTCAGGAAGGGCATGTTCCTTTCTGCAGCTCCCCCTTTTCCCCTCTACTTCCTGGCTGCCATGATGCCAGCTGTTTTCCTCTGCCATTCCTTTTCACTATTTCTGTCTTAGAGCCCACCTTCTCTTGACCAACCCCGCTGAAAGTGTACACCACAATAAATGTCTCCCCTTTACGATGCAGGAGTCAAGTGTTATGCCTCTCAAAGATGGGAAATCTGACTTGGATGGTAGGTCTTGTGAGAGACCTGGGAATTATGTTTTTAAGGTTCCCATGAGCCTGAATTTGCTGGGAGCACAAATTTCCCTGAATTTGCTTGGCGAACAGTACTGTAAAAAACTTCTCAAAACCTACTTGAGCCTCTCCAAAACCAAATGAAAATGTATGCATATGATTCTGAAATGAAAACCTAACACTTTGGGGGAAATCAGGGAAACTTGGATAACCCTGGGTTTGTCTGGATTCTCACCCTGACTAACTATGCTGATACCTGTGAGCTAAGCAACTGCACCAGGGATAGCAATGTGTAATACTAGGGCCACGCTTGGAATACCTGTCATTATATTGGGTATACTTAACAATAAACAGTGTATTAGATGACTCCACTAGTGGGTGAAGGCAGCGTCTTGTGATTTTTTAATTCCCCACCAAGTTCAGAGCATATAACATTGTACTATGTTGCCTAACTTAGTGATTCATTATTGTCCTTTGAAATCAAATACATCTATGCATAGTAAAACAAAGAAATGATCCCCCAGAAATGCTTGTGATTTGTCACTGGTGGTGCTCATGGTATAATGTTCATTTGTTTGTTTCTAAGGTTTTCAAAATTGCTTTAGAAAGCCTTAGGGCACAAAGCTTCACTTAATTAAAATATTCTAAATCAAACCACAGGAAAGGCAGTTCCTAAGGCCTCCAGGCATAGCCAGCAATTGTAAGAAACTCAAATGGAATGGGGTAGATAAATATATCAATGTAGAATATAACTTTTTGTTATTATTTCTGTTTGCTGGGTTGAAATAATTACGAGAAAGAAATAGTAACTAAAAATCATTAGTTAACTACTAGAATTCTGAGACCATTCATTAATTGACACACAGCTGGCTTAGTATTTCCATAAGAGTGATGCTAATATTCCCAGGATGCAGAGGGAAGAAAGGATTCTCTTTACAAATAACTTTAGGAATGACTGCAGTGCTCTCTTGGAAACACATATTGCCTTTCTGCTCAGGAAAGTCTCTCAGAAGGTCTGCAGTAGCACAACCTTCTTAACTTTGTGACATTATTTCCCAACGTATTTTGACCTGAGTCCCCCACCATCTCCCTTGCCAAATTTATCAGCCAGAGCTTACTGAAGACAGACTCACAATGGCATCTGCAGGGTCAAGTTTGGAAGTGTTCAAAAGTGCTGCCTACAAGGGAGCGATCCAAAGCATCCAACTGAGGGCCTAGAGCTCACCGTGGTGTCCTGTGAACGTCCATAGCAGGAGGTTGAAGAGTCTTCAGTGGAAGTCAGGATGCAGCACTGAGGGGAAGGCAAAGGTGAAGGCTGGTGCCTGGTGCAGAAAGGTGCCTTCCTCCTCCACTTCCCCTTCATTCCACTCACACAGCAAGTCTGAGCTTGATTGGTACCATCTCACCCAGGCTCTCTCCCCTGTCTTTAGTAAATCTCTTCAGCTACACCCAGAACTATGCTGAACCACCTTAGTTGACACAATTAATTAACGATCACACTGAGTTATCCTTTTTCATAATGTAGAACTAAAAATCATTCCAGAAAACCTGCTGTTTCAATCAGCACTGACACTGAACGAGGGACGTGCAATATATATATACACTGCGATATATGTACATATGTTGTGTAGTCCGTGTCCGTGCCGCCTTTGCTTACTGTCTCTTAAATATCACCTGTTTCTATCTGTTGGAATTAGGCCAGAACAGCGAGATGGCATGAGACACTGGGTCAAGCAGTGGAAGATGCTTAGGTTGCTTTTTGGTTTAATCTTTTAATCTTTCTAAAATATTTTTTAAAAAATTTATTTATGTATTTGGTATAGGACCTTGCTATGCAGCTCGGACTCATAGTCATCTTCCTGTTTCAGCCTCCCCAGCTCTTGGCTTACAGGGATGAGCCACCATGCCTGGTCTCAGTGGCCGGCTCGGCATGGGACTGGCATGGCATGGAGTACCGGTCCGGCCTGCATTACTGGGTACTGAATCTGGGTTCTTCCACTTGCCAGGCAGGCACTTAGACTGCTGAGCTATCTTCCCTAACCCTGATTTCTGGTTTCATAGCAGGTAGAAGTCAACAAAACCGTAGATGTTTAGACTGACTAGAGGGAAAAATCAGGAATGTAGAATGGTTTTATAAGTGAACTTCATTACTTTTAACAGAAAACTTTATTCCTTGATTGCCACCCAAAATGTCCTTAGTGTCGTCTACTCTGATGATGAGACAGGGATGATTTATAATTACAAAGCCCTTGTTTATTTGTTCAGTGCTCCTAAATGGCTTGAAAACTACCTGCTTGCCCCACCAGTTAAGTGGTTTTCTCTTCGTAAGTATTAATTTGCTTAGCACATTCGCTTTTCCCAGGTACAGGAATGTAATCTTCAGCCACTTTTTCCCTAGCTAGAGGAAAGTAAACTTTAACCTTACCATTTTTCTAATTATCACACATTTTGAATTAATGGGGTCCAAATTAATTATGGTTTTATTATAGCTTCATCCTTAGGAGACAAGGTTTCATTTCCCTCTTTTGAGGTATTTTCTATCTGAATCAAAAGAAGATTAACCTCACTACTCTCATTGCTTGAAGGCAATGGGCTTTAACTTCTTCTTCTCCTCTCCAGCACACCTGAGGGTAATGCACCACTCTCTCTATAAGGACAAGATGAGGTGTGTGGGGGGCTATAATTAGGAAAATCTCCCCAGGTGATTCCAATAAGCTCCCGGCCCCTTCTTAAGAATCCTGGCATTAAGCCTTTGATTAAAAACTTGTAACCCTCAGGCAAAAATGGAATTGGGGCCTGAAGGGCAGTGGAGGCCTGACAAGACTCCAGCTAAGCTAGGGCTCTAACTGGCGGGGAGTTTTGTCACAAGAGGTCAACTAAGGCATAGAGAATCAAGAGAGAGCAGGGTATCCAGCCAGGCGGCATAAGGCAGAAAATTGCCATCAGCATTATTAGCACTGTTAGCTCTCTCTAGCATGAGTACTGTTCAGTGGGTGTTGATAACCCATGAACAACCGGAAGAAAGGAGGTGGGGAGCCTCACAACTGGCCTTTGGTGCAAGCAGAGGACAGATTTATATTTAATCTGCTTGATGCTGAATCTGTGAATGGGATGGAAAAAATATACCCAAGTACATTCCACCCTTCTTCTGTCTTTGGCTACAATATACTGGGGACTATGATAAAAACATACACACTGGATACGGGTTTATAAATGGCATAGTTTTCTGCAAACTTAGAGGCTAACATGAGATTTAGAACAAAACATTAACTCTATAATGGAATGTTGAGAGAATCCAGATAGCACGAAGAGAGTTACCCCAGTCATTTTCAGTTCCAATTATGATCTAGTTTTTGGAGCTGAAAAAGATAATATTCAAAACTTTTGACTTGCAAGCAAACTGCTAAACATAATTTCTTTGATATGGATTACTAAATCTTGTAACTTTTAAGCAAATAGTGTTTTGGGAAGTAACTCATCCTTACCTAAAGTTCTTATGGTTTTATTGTGTTCTAGGATTAGTTAGATTCTTAATTGATTTTTTTTTTTTTTCGGTATGTGTGTGTTGGGGGGGGAGTGCAGGTATTGGGAATCAAATTCAGGACCTTGTGCTTGCCAGGCAGGCACTGTGCCACTGAGCTATTTCCCAGCCCTTAATATTTGCTTAGGTTCCTCTTAAGTTACTGTCCACATTTGAGGCAATTCCAGATGTCTTCCAAATATACTAATTTAAGGGTAGATCTTTGAATAAGGGTGACAGTGGCTGCAAAGGGGACCCTCACTCTTGTGTTGAATACATAAACGTTTCATGGTTGCCACATTCACTTGTCATATTCAGTTGGGTTCAACAACCAGGACTGGGTTGATTGTCCAGTGATCTGTTTTTTCTGAGCTGTCAGAAATAACTTCTGCTCTCTGAGTTTCAGTTTTCCTTATGGAGTCACTTACTGAGGCTGTTATCTGTGGTTTTAGAGGTCAGGGACTGTAGGATTAAGATTTAGGTTTTAGACACTAGATGGTGATGTTGTGTTGTATTTTAAAGATGTATAGTGTCAAGTAGTGGAGGTCTAGATTTAGACTTCCCATTTCCCATTAATTACATAGTAATTAATTGTAATTAACTACTATGACACATGACCGATGACATCCTACCATGAAACAACATGATGGATCATAGAAACAACAGAAAGGACCCCAAAGTAACTTCTGTGTGCTTTTGGACACACCAGCACCGCAATCCCCGAATCTCACGATTAGCTCAATCAATTCTCTCTTGGCCGTCGCCCCCTTTTCCTCCTCCATCCTACTTGCACATTATGCAGTATGGGGGTTTGCTGGAGCGTCACAGCAGACTTGAGCTTTGCATTTTAACTTTCAGTTTCTCATTCATCTCATGTGTTCAGCCTCTCAGATCACTGCAAGTTTTGGAGAGAATTAAGAGTGCACTTTGAGATGCAAGAAATGCACAAATTAATATTTGTTCAGAAGAAAATTCTCTAAGAATACATTTCCTCATTACATGTCAAAAAACTTGGCAATCTTCACCATGTGCAGTGAGTAAACAATGAAAATAAACACAGAAAAATCCAACACGGTACTTTAGAGGCTTCTTAGGGCCTTTTACTGCTTGGTCACAAAAGAAGTAGTGGAAGAAGGAGGAATGGATAAAACGTGAGCTGCCTCACTCTCCTTTCCAGGGAGTGAGTTGTTCTGAGTCCAAATCACAGCAAGAGTTCCTCCTTTTGGAACAGTCCTCTGTTTACTGGAGCCGAGTCTGAACATTTTCTGGATGGCTGTGTGTGGAACAGTAGCAATCAGCCAGCTCTTTGAGTTCACAAGGATAACTTGTTCATGGAAGGAGATGCCAACTGACACCGCCACCCTGAGTGTGGAGGAGCTGTGTGTGAAAAGAGGGTGTTCATTTGGAACAATGTAACATGCCTTCTTAATGTAATTACATCCCATTGGAAAAAAAAATGTACCTTTCTCCACAGTGACATAATCCTTTAGGGACACAAATGAGTAATTAAAATCCAGCAGGCTGTCCACTGGTTAGCCTGTGTGCTGTCTCAGCAAGATAGCTGTACCAGACAGGGCTGGGAAAATGATATCATTCTTCTGGGCACTGCTCCCTCGGGCATGGCCGTCCTGATTTATGAAACGGGCAGTTGTTCTGGTTCTCATGATAGGCTGGGTCATTGTATTACATGACCTAATCCTGGATCGCAACCAGAGTGAGTAAATCTCTCCTATCTTTCAGCTAGATGACACAATCGCTTGTCACTTTACTTTTGCTTAACCTACGCACTCCAGCAAACTGCAATACAACTCATTTGAGGCTTATAAAAAGAAAAATGGTTTTAAATTTGAGATCTTCCACTTCAAGCAGTTATGGCTGAAGGAAAATTAGCTTGATTCTTTTAATTCTCTAATTTAAGACTAAGAGAAAACAGGGCCTTTCCTATGGTCCAGAATCCTCCACTTCATGGAATGTTTTTATTGGTTGGTTTAAGACCCTGAGACAAATATAGGCTCCCCATGGACCTGGGACTCAGAATTTACAAATTGAAGTTTACATGTTTTTCCCAAGTCATTGACCAATAGAAGAAATACAACTAAAGGGTACAAAGAAAGGAAAACAAATAACAACAAGAAAAAAACTTTGAAAAAAATGGAGGGAAACTTGGAATTAATTTTATGAAGCCAGAAGAATGACACACATGGGCAGCACAAAGACCACAGTTTAATGAATTGAGCCTGCACTTGGGTGATAGCGAGACGATAAATAGAATGTGGTACTTGGCAAAAGGAACGGAAATCCTCACAGCTACTCACACTGTGTCTTTCAAGCTTTATTGTGTAGCTACAACAATGTAAAAGATCAGAATAAATATGACCTAAATATTTGTCTGTCTTAGGTTTTACAAGTATAATTTGAACTAAATGGTGTGAAATAAGTAAACTATGAAAATAAAAACATAATAATCTAGCATTATACTTAAAATGTAAAACAGCACATACACCAAATAGACCTTCTATTTAAAATGTATTTCAAATATTATTTAGGGCATTTTTGGATCATTTTCCCTTCAGATACAACAGATAACAGCAAATTCAGTAGGACTTGGTAGGAGAATTTCATCAGAAGCAATAAACAGGTAGAGTGAAAACTGATTATATTCTGATTTATGTAGTTCATTCACATTCTGGGCCATTTGTTCTGGTAAGTGCACATTCTGTGATTCAGAAATTTCTGTAAAGGTGATTTGGTTACAAAAAAAGAGCTTCATGTCTAAGGTATCTTTTACCATTTAATCCTGTTCTTTCTGCTGTGCTGTGTCTTTTGTGTGAAACTTTCCTTAACCCTTCAGTACTATTGTTTCCTAAGGATGATTTTTATGAAGCAAAAGATGGAGAGGATGGGAGAACATTTCAATCTTGGTAGAGGTTTATTTTACTTCACTATTTTTAACCCAAGCTTGCTGGGTGAGGAATCCCCCGAACTCTCCCAAAGCAAATGTAACACTGGCTATGTGGAGTGAGATAGGAATGGGTCCCTAGCATGTGAGCAGTCACTATGGTCACCACAGTGAGGAATGGGATTCCCTTCACTTTGCTGCAAGAAGGAAACTTTTCATGGCATCTAAAGCAGGCCTCACAGCCACTGGAGTGGGGAAGCTGGGGTTAGGTGACATGATGACATCAATTACTCCTTTCATTGAAAAGATTCCAAGTCACTGTTGTGCGGTCTAGGGCTCCAGATGACAGAGAATGAGCAAGTCACTCGAGTAAGTCAAACACTGAGCAATTGGCTAGGTAAGGCATGGATTGTGCAGAGCTGTGCACACAGTTCTTCAGAACATAGGGAATGAAAGGAAGAGCAGGAAGGGGTTAGGCGAGCAGACAGCTGTCAGGAGCTGAATGCTGGAGGCTTAGGAAATAATGCACTCTGCAGAGACAGAAAGCGAGTGGGAAAGTGTCCTTGAGCAGGCTGGTGTGGGCCGCAGGAGCCGGGCCAAGGTAGGACTTGGAGATTGTATTAAAGATATTATTCTCTAGTTTATGAATAAGGAAAAAGCTCCTAAGCAGAGAGTTCCTCCTAAGAGGAATGACATCCACAGTTTTGCCTTCATAATAATATTCTGATGATGTAATTTGGAAGTTCTGATTTTTTTTCCTGTTATTTCTAAATTCTGGGGGGAGGGAATGCGTTATGACGTTTACATAATGACACCAACTCTTTTAAGGTGGGAACTGATTTTATTATCTAATCTGAAGGAAGCCATTAGAGTTTTATATCGAGATGGAAATTCATATTATAGTAACTGAAGTTGTAAAAATATAATCAATTTTTAAAGTACTGCTTGTTGCAAGATGCTTTTAAAATGCATCATTTATAGTGTTTTAATATTTATTCTGGAAAGCTTAAATATAGCTTTGATAGGCTAATAATGCACTCATTTGACCAAGTCTCCTAATTTTCACACTGCAATTTTTCTCATACACTTTCTTTAATCTTAAGAATTCAATAAGCAATTTAAAAGGAGATATAAAGACTCATGATACTGTATGGACCTGCTAGTAAGTCAATAAATAATCGACTTACTGAACTCTCTGGGATATAATATTTTTAAAAAGCAGTAATGTGAAGGGGAAAACTTCTTGTAAGTGAGATCATTGTAACTCAAGTTTGTTTGGATGTTATGGAGAATAGATGTACCATGATCTTGTCACCTTCTTGCTTCGGTCTCTAAAATATGAATTCCATTGGCTGCTAGAATGATCAAAGTGAGGATAAATTTCTCTTCTGTATGTATGCATGCATATATATATACACACACACATATATATATGGATGGATATTTGCATATGTTTGCATATATATGTATATGCACATGTATATGCATATGTTTGTATATATATATATATATATATGCACACATATCTCAGTTGTATGTCATATTATTTTTCACAAAAAAGGATATTGCTACCCTGAGTGCATACCACACTATGGCAGTAAATTCAGTCCTAGTCATTACTCTTTATGTATTTTTTTTATTTTTGATACAAATCTCACTATACAATTTGGACTTGTAGTGATCCACCTGTCTCAGCCTCTCTAGTGATGGGATTATAGGCATGCATCACAATGCCCAGTGTCAGCACTGACATGGTGTGCCCAGGGTTCTTGGGGGCTGGCACTGGCATGGCATAAGGTACTGGGAATGGAACTCGGGACTTTGCGCTTGCCAGGCAGGTGCTTGTGCTGCTGAGCTATCTCCCCAGCCCATCCTAGTCATTACTGTGTGTGCTTCCCAAGCAGGCAATAAGAAAGCACAGAGTGCTGTATTCAGCAGCAAGGCCTAGGACAGATTTCTTCTTTAAAAACACTTTGGTCATGCTGCTGTCACTATATTTCCTAAGGATGGTGACTGGCCTCAAGCCTCATTCTAGAATCTTTACTGAGCTGAAAAGCTTTCAGCCTGCTTCCCCTGAGGGATCCCTTTTTGCTTGTCAAAGCAATTCTCTTTTCTGAAGCCCTCAGGTCTTCCTGGGATACTGTTAAGAAGGACAAAGATTCTGAAATTCTCAATTTCCTATCTAATGTTAGAAAATATTTAAGAGTTTAAGCCATTGGAACCAAAATCTGGGGAGTGACTTATGGACTGCTCTTAAACTTTTGCTTGGGCCAGCGAGATAGCTCAGCAGTCTAAAACACCTTAGGCAAGTATGCAAGGACTGCAGTTTGATCCCCAGCACCTCATGCGTGCCAGCCCTGCCCCTAGGGTGGACTGAGGCAACCACAAAAACAATCAAAAAGAGTAAAAAATAAAAGAAAATATTAAAAAGAAGACCAAAACCAAGCAAAGCAACTTTTTACTGAGACACAAAAGGCATGCTCTAACTTGGAAAAGAAAAGAAACAATCAGGAAGACCCTAACAAAAACCTCACAGATAAACTTGGTTGTTTTTCTCTAATTAACAACATGGTGCAATGAGTTATCATGTATGTTGTGGTAGATATGAATATGATAATAATTCGAATAATAGAGTAGCAGCAAGAAGAACATGCTCCTATGAGGTAGGCACTCTTGTCTCTGTTTTTCAGGGAAGGCAATTGCAACCAGAAATGCTAAGTCACTTGTCTGAGGCCCCACAGGTGCTAGGTGGGGACTTCTTCAGGCTGTATCCTCAGTCCTGTGTTGACTTCCTGTTTCTCTTGAAGGAATCACTCTAGGGTTGCACTAACATGGACTTCCCTCTCGAGAGCGTGGTTTCCTGTCCTTACACCAAATCTCCAAAACTCTGCTGGTGCAAACTTCCAGTACGCAGCATCTCACAGGAGAGTTTGTTAAGGGTGGACAGAATCTGAAGTTGAATTCAGAATAAAATTAATTTTAAAGACTTGATTCCATTGTTCATATTGAAAAATGACCTGTGAGATAGCTATGTTTCCCAACATGAAATTGAACGTATTACTCTTGCTTTTATCTCCATATTTCTCTTTGAATAAAGCAATAATGCACCCCAAATTTGTGATGTTTGTTTAGCATACTTTTTGAAAATTATTCTTTTCAGTGTTATTGAGGTACAGTCCCCAAAAGTGCCTGACATTTTCAGTGTTCTGGATCAGCTTCAGGGCTTTGAACACACTAGGCAAGTGCCTACCTCCAAGAAACACCTGCAGCCTCATCTTTAATATTTAAATGCATTCATACCCTCCTTAAACAGACTTTGTGCATTATAATTTTGAAGTATTTCTCCTGCCTTTCATAAAACTTTTCACAAGTCATCTAAGGAGCAAGTCTTCCGGTTTGGTGCTCCACGAGAGGAATTTGCTTCAAAATTATGCGATCCCCTGTTTCTTATCCTAATAATTTATAACACAAGTTCTAAGATGAAATTAAAATTCCTTCATAATTTCATTATCTGGGAAGCGGTTTTACAGTCTGTTGAGAATCTGGGGCTGAAGTACAGCTCAGTGTACAAAATACTTCTTGTTTTAATACATTGCGATGGCTCTCCGCAGAGCTTGTGCTCCGCTCAGCTCTGCTTGGCCTCTGTACTGAACAGGTTTCCAAGTCTTTAATTCAAAATGAAAATTAAACAATATTCATTTTGCCAGGGCAGTTTACAGAGAAATTGCTTTTAAAAACCCTGTATTTTTCAATTAGAAAGGCTCATGCTCTAAGCATATCTAGGCTTTCTAATTGTTTAGAACGCAAACAATGGAAGGCAGAAAACCTTCCGAGATCGAGCGCAGAGCCCCGGAGCCCCATCGCAGCGCACGCATTACTACTGATGGGCACTAGTTAAAACCTTATGAAACCACTGAGCATATTGCAGGAAACCACGCTCAAACAATATCCACCCCCAGTGAGTTTTTCCAGGAGATCCAAAAAGCGTTTTTAGCTTGTACATAAATTAAAAAATGAATATTTTTAACTAGGAGTAATTATGGTATTTAGGATTACTTAGATTAACCCATTTTTGTATTCAATTTTCATAAAGCCCCCTGGCACTGTGGAAAACCTTGAGCACTGCAGCTTTCGAAAAAGTCACAGAGTTGCATTGTGTGCCTTCACGGAAAAGCGGGCAGAGCCGCTCCGGACCTCAGTTTCCTTGTGTGGAGCGAGGGGCGGTGGGGAGAGACAGCGATGCTGCTTCATAGGTGGGTGAGGACGAGAGGACACACAAAGGGAACCTCCGAACGTGCAACTTGCCTCAGAGCAGGGTCTTTCTGCATTTCTCTTTCTTCTTCTTTTACGCATCAATTATTTAAAAAATGGAACCGTGTAGAAAAGTAGAAGTGGAGCCTCCTGAGTTCTGCTGCTGCAAGCCGGCTCCGATTCATGGGTTCGGCTTTTATAAAATCTCACCAAGCCTTCAGAATTGACATTTCTATAGCACGAACAAAAGGAAAAAGGGAATGTTTTTCTGCCTCTGGCCTATTGTTGTTTGATATTCTCTCTCTCTTTCTCCTCTTTTTCAGTGTATTTAAGTGGAAATCAGCTCAAGACTGTGAATCATCTCCAAAAGGTTTGCTAAATCCCATACTTTCGGCTTCACTCCTGATACAGTACTGTGTCCCCTACCTTTGAGGTCTTTGAAGTGTCCACGTTGTAGGCTGAACCTGTAGTGAAGCCTAAACTAGTGGTTTTGACTGCACAAATCCGCTGAAAGCTGGGACACATGGGATCGATGCACCGTGTGAGAAGGGGTGCTATTCGCCTCCGTTCCTTGACCCCCACCTCGCTCCCTTTTCGTCCCTTCAAACGCTCCCACTATAGTCACAGACGTTATCAAAGCCTGCTCTATGAGGGCTCTGTGACACTGCCTGAAAGTGACTGCTTTTCCAGACCATCGCTGTTCACTGCCTCGGGGAGTGCACTGAAGTCGAACTGCAGTCTCAGTCTGTGCTGCACTATGCAGCCTCAAATCTCTTCACCTGGGAGAGGGCGGAAGCGCAGGCACAGATGGTAGACATTTAGAGCGTGTTGCTTATGCTGCAAAGTAGCATGAAACTTCATGATAAATTATATTACAAATATGATTGTAATTTTTATTTTTTATGATTCTATAAAACATCTATGTCTTTGAACATTATGTTATTATATGATAGTTTAAAAAAAAATCAACATTAATGGCACCATACCATACTTAAAAAAAAACCTGAGAATAGTAAAGTTAAGAGATGAAATGGGTTAGAATACTCGTTTGCCAAGAACTAACTGTATAACTTTAGGTAAATCCCTTATTTTTCCTATGCCTCAGCTGCCTCATCTGTTAAATGGGATATGATAGTTCTAAGCTCCTAAGCTTGGCACTATTATAATTTGTGCTCAAACATATATTAATGTCAGGAAATTAAATATTAAGTAAATGAAATAATATATGTGAAGCAAGTAGGATAACACAAGGTACGTTATAAGTGTGGTAGATTGCCTAACTGGTGGCCAACTTGTAACACCCCGATGAGTGGAACCAGCATTGTATTGGGTACCTGAGGATTGTTGCCAGCAGCAGAAGAAGCCAAATTATAGAAGGTGGTTAGGAGACTGTTAGGGGAACTGTTGGAGAGGCTGTTGGGAGCTGCTGGTCCTCTTGGGCTCTTGTGCTGGCTTTCCTGATGAACTTGGTTATTCACTCCTTGGAGGAGGAGGTTGAGACTTTGCTGTTGTTGAGAAGGGTGACAATTCACTTTGGGGGAGCTCTGGTCCTCATGTTGAGCATCACTTCCTGGGCTGGAGGGAAAGATGGCGCACAGCTCAGTCTGCTGGAGAACTTTGTCACATTGGCTTTCCTTATACTGTGAGGAGCTCAGGATCTCACTGTCAGTGAGGATGGCTGTGGTACTTTTTGGGGGAGCCTTGGTTCATACCTTGAGCTTTGCTTCCCGGCTCCAGTGAAGATCCCTCAGCCTTCTGGGGATTCTTCATCCCACTGGCACAGACTTTCTAGCTTTCCACAACTGACCTTCAGACCTTCCCAGCCCAGATCCATGAAGCATGCCTGCATGAGACATTGCCATGGGCTCTAGGCCTCCAGCTGGACTTGTGGGAGGCAGTGTTATAGGCTCTAGGTCTTCAGTTGCGCTCATGCAGGACATTAGGATCCAGGACATCGGCTGCATTCTTTGGTCATAGTATGTGAACAGATTTCCTGCACTCTTTGTATATGATTCTTTGGATGAATCATTATAAAATAAATTTATAAAATGTGTTCTGTATTATATTGTTCCCCTTGCTAAACCCCAAACCATGACAGTAAGCATTATGAATTTGCTCTTATTGTTACTAACATTATGTTTTGACAGCTCCTTTCAACTTCTGTATCATACAGCATTGTCTAAATATGTCATAATATATTGATCCAGTCTCCTGTTGAATACTTATTTACTTTCTCCAATGGGAACTATCAAGAAATAATGGAACTTTTGTTTCATTCAATTCATAGAATATGAGATGCAAAAATAGCTGAAGATGAACACACAGAAGTGGAGCTCCTGGCTTAGAGGATTTGAGCATCAGCAGATATACTTGTTGCCAAATTGGTTTCCAAACAGTTGGGCTGATCATGCTTCTAATGTCAGTCCCCGACGATTTGCATTGCTCCACGTCCTGGCCAAGTGTAACACTTCTACTAATCTAGAGGGTGTGAAATGGGAGTGAAAGGCCTCTCATTGTCTGAATTTTCTTATTAGTTGAGCTGGGAGCCCCTTTTTCATGTTTCATTTACTATTTCCTCTTCAGCACCTATCCTTTGCCTATTTTTCTGCTGCTTTCTCTTCCTTATGGATTTGAAATAATTCTTGGAATATTTTTGGATGTCGTTATATGTTGATTACAAATATCTGTTCAACTCTGTCACTTGTATCTTTTTGCATTTTACAATTAGTGCAGTGTTCCAGTTATTTCATTATAGGTGGAGCTTTTATGCCCATGTCTAGAGTATTTGGTCTTAATGCACCGTAGTAAAATCAGGTGTGTATATTTTGAATCAATATGCTGAGTTTTGTAGATAGATCTTTGTTCATATGGAATTTGTCATTGTTTTTCTTTAACATAGCTTACCAATTTACCAAGATATTTAGCAGTCATTTTATTTTTTGTAGATGTGTGAGGCCTATGCTCTGGCATATAAAGTATCCATATATACAATGATTCCTTTGGAGCTCTCTCTGGTGCTTTATCCATCAATGTTTATAAGTTGTATCAAAAAACAACAAAAAAAAAGGAGTTAAAGGGTTTTGTTTCTCTTTTACATGGAGAATTTTTGCCCCACACTTATAATTTTAATTTGTTCATATTGGCATACAGAACTATTTTATTATATAAAGCCCTCATAGTTTATTTGTAGATTCCCTTCAATTTTCTCTTTAGGCAAAGAATGTTTTACATTTCTTCTCAACCTTAATACTGTTTCTCATCTGTTTGTGACTTCTAATAATGTAAAATAGAAACTACAATAGAAAGCTTTCATGTCCCATGTTTGATATCAGTATTACTATGGTCATAGATAAGTGATCGCAAGGAATTTTTGATTAATGCTTTTGATAACTAAAGATAATTTCCTTCCACTAGAATAGGATATTTTTCTTGTAACAATTGTATTTTAAATCATAAGTCTAGAATTTGGTTATTTGTTACAGCCAATGAGCTAATCATTTAGTTTTTTTGTATTGAAATGTGTCAATACAGCATATTCCATTAATGAAGTATTTTTTATTTGAACCATCTTTGGGTTAGTAGTAGAAATAAAGCAGTGCTCTGGTTCAGGAGGTAGGGGGGGAGAAATGCAAATGTTCCAGGGAAAAGGCATCCCTCAAGAGGGACCATCAAGCTCCACGGTCTTGACTCTGCAGAAAGCTTGGTTTGTTAAGAAAATAGGTGAGCAGCGTAGTATGATGAGGATGCTGCTCCATGTGGGGCATCTGTGGCAAAGATTTTCAGACTCAGAGCTCAGCTGTTCTCAAGATCATGTGTTCTTTGCACATCTTTTTTTTTATTGTATTGAGAAACAAATATCAAAGAGACAGTTTCACAATTGAGCAAT
>NDGM011252502.1:1375-11912 GCA_002564305.1 Octomys mimax | reverse complement strand
TATACTTTTCTGCTGGATGGTTAAGATCAAGATAAAGCAAGACCTATGCAACAAGAGTTATAGCTTTTGGATCTCATAAGGTCACTCCAATCCCCTCAGGATTTATCCTGAGATCCTATACCACAGATTGTAGATCCTTTGTCAGTGTCAGCCATGAGTTACATTCTTTTTGCTAAGATAAAATACCCAACACCTAAAGTTAAATGGAAAAAAGTTCATTTTGGCTCACAGTTTGTAGCTGTTTCCGTCCATAATCAACTGCCTCCAAGGCAGGGTGGTGCGGCAGATGAGAAACAGTTCATGGTGGACAGAAGGTAGCAAAGCAAGCAAGGATCTTACCAGCTTCTTTTTGCCCTTTTTATACTCTGTCTAGGAAATAGAATTAGGATGGTACCAAACCAGTCAGTGGAGTGACTCACTAATCACAAACTTTTCTTTGTTCTTTTTTTGTGGTACCGGGGATTGAACTCAGGACCCTGCGCTTGGCAGGGAAGCACTTATTCTACTGAGCTATCTCCCTAGCCCAGTAATCACAAACTCTTAATCCTTGCATCACACACCCTAGATCCAGCCACCTCTGAAAAATCCCTACCTACAACTACATGAGGCTCTGGGGGGCATCTAGACACAAATTATGACATTTGTAATCTCGTCACTGGAAAACTGAGGTAAGAGGTACCTATGCCTAAGCCTAGCCTGGGCAATTTAACAATTTAGCAAGATCCTGACTCAAAATTTAAAAATTAGAACAAAAAACTGGGATGTAGTTTACACAGAGCTCCTGACTTCAATAATCAGTTCTTCAAGTGATAATGATAATGACAATGACAACTGAAGGCACAACCTGTGATCATTAGCAAGTCTATTTATTTGTTCATTTGTTTTTTTTTTTTGAGACAAGGTCTTGCTATTTAGTTCTGGGTGGTATTGAACTCACTAGGTAGCCCAGGATAGCAGTGAACTCGCTGCAATTCTCCTGCCTCAGCCTCCAAATTGCTGGAATTGCAGGCATGCACCATTATACCCAGATCAAGTAAACTGTATGAAAAACAAGAAAAAAATTCTTTCATTATGCATCTATTTGAATCAGAATGATTAGAGCTTTCCTGCTTTGACAATATAACCTCTAGTTTTAGAAGACTGTGTAGAAGAAAGTAAGCAACCTATTTCAGGATAAAAAATATTTTTAATGTGCAAAAATTTGTAAATGACACAGAATAACAGAAATTTAAATGAAGAGTTACATCCCACACTAGAACTGTATAACTGCTACTCTGATGTTTCAAAAATACAGTCTGCATTTGTTTGATGGCTAAATGGGCATATCACAGTCTGATAACAGTGAAGCTGCAAGGGGCTGTTCAATCTTTGGTTAGTTGGAAGCTGCTTTATTATTGCGCATTTCATTACAGTGTAAAGGATACGGCACTGGCATGATTTATACCAACAAAGACAGCTACACACCGCATTACACTGGACCACTCTCTTTTAAATTTATGTGGTTCTCCCAGATGCCTGTCAATGCAGGGGTATAATAACCCAATCACAGCTGTGGGAAAGAAGAAAAACAGTGTTATCTACAATGTTATACTGGCAAAAATTAAAATATAAGAATGACTATGGCCATGATATGTATTTTTAAGATTCTTTAAAAACAAAAAAAAATCAAGTTATTTAATATCAATCACAGACTTAAACTTACGCTTTCAAAGAATACCATTGAAGACAGCATTATAAATGATTACACAGTAACCTAAATTCTAATAGATGAAACATTCTATTATACAACTCACAATTCAGCAGCCTGGACTAAATGATTCATGCTACCTCTCTACTACAAATATATACAAGACCTGAAAAACACCAAATCGGTTAGCACTTAAGCAATGTGTTTTGAATCTGCCATAAGCATGAACTGTGTCTTTAATGCCAGCAATATAAATAGAGAAGTTATAAGCATTAATACATAAAATAATCTCATCACACACACAGTTTCACAGTCCAAGCTGTCCTGGCCTGTAGACTATCTCTGCCCCACAGCTTCTCACGTCAGTCTTCTATACCTAGCATGTTTTCCTGACACTCTTTTCTATCCTGGAGCTCTTATAAGACTGAAGGTCATATTGTCAAAGCAGGAAAAGTCCCAAAAGAAATCTATATATAGCATTAATTCTGCACATAGAAAGAATAAACATAGTCTGTAGGTGTACAAATTTTCACATGAAATTTAAATTCAGAGTTAAAACATAAGTCATTTTACTGTATTTCCTAGTTTTGGAAAGAATATTTTGAATATTAACTGTGCAATTAACTATAAACACAGTTACTGTTCACAAAGTATATATGATTGATATCCAAAATATTTTCCAACAATCCTTACTTATGAAACATCAAAATTTCATTTACTAAGTAGGAGAAAATATAAAATGCTGAGTTATTTTTAAAAGACTAAATGAACCAAAACATTATTTAATGAATTGCAAGAAAAATCTACTTTCATAGATTATTTTTAACAGGAACTAGCTAGGCAGTGTTGATTTGTTAATTTTCCTCAAAGTAGAATGATTACACTATTCTGAGAATAAAGATACCACTGTCACACCATTTGAAAAGCACGTTTGAAATGTCCACAACCACCTATGATGTATAATGAAACTCTTGTATCAAAATCTAAGTGTGAGAGGGTCCGAAGCTCCTCCCCAACATGGTATTAGCGAGTTACCTCTCACAAACACAGCATTTAATCTTCAGAGAAAAACAGAAGCCAATTAACACCACAAATCATAGGCTAGCAGATTGATAGAACAGCATTCCAGAGGCTGCCTGGCCACTGTCCCATCAGGAGATGAGATGCTGTAATAATGCATATATTTTCTGGTCCAAATCTTTTAAGATTTGCTGAATATAGAAGGGTCACAAACCATTAAGAAATTAAAGACCAACCTCAGCAAAGCAGAGCTCCACCAACTACTAGGAGATTTCAATTTCCTATTAGTTCTATTTAAAAGTTGTTGCTCTAAAATCCTGTAACATTAGCTGACAGGATTTCTTTCTGACACAATTAAAATGGCAACACATCCCTAATAATTGAAACATGCAGATGAGTAGATGAATATTATTTTTTTTCCCAAGGGGTCATAAAACTAAAAACTCTTCTATCATTCTTCTCTCCCCCAGTTCTTCTATACAATATATATAGAAATAGATATAGCCAATATAACTATGCCTGTGTCTATCTATACTCAAACCTATCGCCCTCCTCTCTTTTCCCCTCCCCTCCCCTTCCCCCGTCTCTCTCCATCCACCTGGTTTGCCTATTGCTGAGTAAAATCAGCTAAGAGTAGGTTCTCCAAGTCAATTTTCCTCAGCACTTGATGCCACAGATATAGAATTATCACACAGAGAACACTGACATGTATATGGGAAGATACAAATAAGTAAAATTGACTACATTTTTATGCATGTGATGTCAGACTTGGAAGTGAGAGACAACTGAGGAGAGGAAGCAAAAACACAAAAAGGAATTTAAACTGCCACCTGCCAACCTGGGATTTGCCAATAAAAATCAAATCTATTGAGTATGCATGGTTCTTGGTTGCTCACTGAGAGGAAGAATTCGAGGAAGCTTGTCACTTCCCATTAAATATCTTCTTTCTTTTTTTTAAAATAATGGCATGGCAGAATCCAATAGCAATATATACAGTGCTGTAAGGCTTCAATGTTTGGGAGCTCAGAAGAATACATTTGAGGGGTTTTTTTTCCCCTTCCTATACTTAAAAAAAAAGAAAAGAAAAAAACCCTGAGATTGTTAAAACCATGCCTGTGTCCAATTACATGCAAACACAGTCCTGCTTGATCAGAAGGTACTCTGACGCAAAAATCACATTTCTTGTGATATCTTTAAGCAGTTTCTCAGAAACCAGCTACAGTTTGCCAAGCCTAAAGATCACCTGCAGTAAGTCATCAATTTATGATGGTATTGTGCTTAACACAGTGAGAAAATAAAAAGAATAAATTACAAGGAGAAAGGGCCTGAAAAGGCAAAACCACACCATGATACACTTCCATGAAAAACTAGAATAGACTAAGATGTTTTCATTCAGCAAATACTTATATCCTACAATTCATCTGGTTCTTGGTATTTGATGGGGATTTTAAAGGAAAAAAAAAAGAGTAAGATATGATTTCAGTAGTAAAGCAGTGCTAAATGGAGTGCTGTGTTAGGAGAAAGATGGATCCCAGTCCTCTCCTGCATCTGGTGAGCAGAGGTGGTACTGACTGGGCCAGAAGGGAAGCTTCACAGACAAGATGACCCTTGGTCAGCTGTATTTAGCAGGTGACTGGCATGGAAATGGCCTTCTCATCAACGAGAAACATTTAAGAAACAGCTGAAAAGAGCCAATATCACAGGAAACTGTAAGCCCAAGGCACGCAAGGGGCTTCAGAATGTAGAAAGATTCACTGAAAGATAAGCACACAAAGCCAGATAGAAGACAGTTTACCCTACAGATACTGCGGAAGCAGGAAAATGATGCTATCATGCTCTTCCCAGAGAGAGGCAACTGTTTCTATGACTGAGTGTACAACTCAGGGAATGAACCAGAGGTAAAATGCAGGCACAAAGATAAAGACTGATAACCCCAAGCAGTGGCAAAGCCTCCACTAAGAAAGAGTAAAGATGTAAAACTTGGAAGCTAGAAGTGAAAGGTGAAAACAGAAGAGGAGTATTACTGGACTCTCCAGGAATGGGGTGCAGGTCTGCATGATGAAACAGAAAAGATTTTCATATTTGCTTTTCTCTTTTAAGTTACCGATTGCTTTCACAGGTCTGGACTCAAACTAGCTATCTGTGATTTTTGAGCCAACTTCCCTATTTACGTTACCCACACCATGACAACTGTCTGCTCTTCTTTTATTTATTCTTTTAAAAGATTCCTTTGTAGCCCTCAGTAATGCTCAGGAGGTTCTCGTTCTAGTTCCACTACAGTGCACATAAAGAAGGTAACCAACTTCTAAACATCAGCACTGTTAAACTAAAAGTAGGGAAATAAATACAAAAAGGAAAATGAGAAGAAACTTATGAGACATTTCTACTAATCCCTGAAGGACTTCTCGCTTTTTCTAAGACAGTGTGATAGGGAACTAGCCAATAATTAGAGGCTCTTTGTTCACAGGTAAAGATGGCGATTCTGGAAGCTCTCCAAAACATAGCTGCTTCAAATGCTTAATGTTAGGTGGATAGGAAAATCAAAAGGTGACTATCAATTTTTCTGACTTACAACAGTAAAAATCTAGAGAGGTTGTGAAAATACTTATATTTCTTATATCACTTATTCCTTTTCCTTTGATATTTTCTCTAAAATATGGGGGAGAAGGCAACAGAAATTATACAGGAATGCATATTCCACCTTGAGCAACTGTCACAAATTTGTTCTCTTCAGTCTCATTCACTAAGTACCTAGGCCAACAAATCTGGTAGCAGAGTTAACTAGACTCCAGATTTCCTAATGCCTCTCCACTTCCATTTGCCCAAGTATGTCATAGAATGCATGTTTTCAGAAGAAATATTTAAGCAAGGAATGTAAATGTAAATCCCCTAAATGAAAGATTTTCACATTAAATTAGAAGTGTGCCAAAGTTAACAGCTAGGAAAAGGAACAAAAGTAGGATCCAAATGGCTGAATGGTAGTATCCACATTTGTAATTTTTCTTTCCTAAATTCAAGTTTGTGGAAAACAGGCCCCATCACAGCGATAGAGTAACAGGCAGCAAATGCAGCCTTTCCCTCCATAATGGAGTGAAAATGAAATTCTACTAAGTTCCTTTTCCAGGGCCCAGAATGTGAAACAGACAGCAATGTATTCCATCCAGGTCTGGCACCTTATCTCGAGGCTAGCAAGGAAGGCTTCTGAGTAGGGAAAAGTATGAGTAGCTCCTTCTGTTCTCCTTTCTGAAGTGTGACACTTGAGCCCAGCCCCACCATTCATTGGCTATATGATCCTGGGCTCACCAATTTCCTCTCTTCGTCTCAATGTCCTCATTCCCTCAAGAGGCACACTCTCCAAAGGCTGCCCTCCACAGCTCTGAGGTGAAGGATGTAGCTGTCATGCTCACAGACATGCAATAATGTCCCTCCCTTGATCTTCCTTTTTGCCTGTCCTGAAAAGACATGTTCTTCCAAGTACCAAAAACTTTATATTGGCAGCCACACAGAGCATATACCAAAAGAAAATAAAAACTAGAAAACTTTTTGAAAAAGGTTGATTTTTCTCTTCTGAATTTGAATGAAAGAAAATACATGATAAGCAACAAATATAATGGTAATAAAATATAATTTGTGCTTTCTTCCTTTTGTCTGGACTATTTTGTCTATTTTCTCAAAGACTGGTAACATTCTCCAAAAATATTAACTCTCAAAAAATTAGGCATCACTGCCTTTATGATTTTTCTTTTAATATGAGTACTACAATGGCTAGACATGCATATATAAGCCACAGAGAAACCTCAGGATAAGAATGTCCTTTCTACTCAACAGAATTAAATAATTGTCCCACAGGTTTAATGAGATCATTTAAATGTCTCACAATTTGACCTCACCCTTTGAATTCACTCTTGTACCTCAGGCTTTGGGATGTAACCCAAGAAAGAAAGAACTATATTATGTTTCAACTTATGCATGTATATTAAATACGAATATTCAAAAAAGCATTTTCCTATCTCAATAATAATTATGCTCAGCCATATTATTATGACTGCCTTGTACTACTTTATAAAACATCAATGTAGTTTATTGACTTTAGTCATTAGAAAAAGCTATTCTATAAGCTCCGCATCAATGAAGTATTCTAAAATGTATCCATTACACTAGCAAAAAAATCATATAAAGTAACAGGATTCTCAAATGACATTACCTTATCAATATCTCTAAATATTTACTATTAAGGTACACTTAAAAATAAATTACCAAGAAAAAGCATATAGTAAAATCTAAAAACAAAGAAACTTTAATATTAAATAAATCATTCCATTTTTTTCAAATTTTCATACATATTTCATAAACAAAACATAGCACATACATTAAACCCTTAAGACTTAACAGTAGTGACCTTCCACAAGACTTACATGACACGGACTGAAGAAACAACAAAATCAAGCAGTTAAGTGCTTTATTCCAAAGAGAATCACTGTAATTTTTAGGGTTAAATTTTAAAGGTCATAAAGAAATCAAACAGATGTGAAAGAAAGGGAGGAATCAATGATTGCACTGATATTTCATCTCAGAACAGGTAAAAATATTTGGCAATACAAATCATGTCAATGGAAGCCTCAGGCTGGCGATTGATAATGAATTTCAGTGGGACATAAGAAAACTTGAGGGATGACAGAAATATTCTATAGCTGGACTGCTGGCTGTGGTTATGTAACTATATACATTTGCCCAAATGCTTCAAATTGTTTGCTTAAAATAGCTCCATATGATGGACTTCCATTGTACTTATATCTCAATAAAGTTGCTTTTAAGTTTATTAGTGAGACAACATCCACAATGCCTTCTAGGCACTGACAAAACATCCTATACATACCTGAAGCTGTGCCACAGCATGGTGGCACCCACCATGCAGAAGAAAAGATGCTTGCAATCACATCAGGTGGAAATAGCGTCACATTTCTCTGAATCTGGAGCAAATTTAACACTAAAGCAAGAAATACTCCAATAAAAAACAAGACTACTCCTCGAATCACCAAGTTCACACTCTGGCTAGTGACAGATGAGATATATGGGCCACTCTTTTTGGGCCCAGGTGATGCTGTTTCTCCTTCTGCCATGGTTTCATAAGTTCAGTAAGCTGGAAAAAAAAAAAAGGAAAGGCTTCCAAGCTGAAAAGCTCAACTATTTGTAATTCAAGGTAGACCGACGTTTCACAGTACTACATCTTATCCGAAGGGACCTACCAGAAATCCTGTAAAAGATAAGACAAAACAAATCAATGTGTGTCTAATATATGATCACATAACTTTTATTACACTATTAAGTAATTTAAAAAGACAAATAGTGAAATGACAAACTTGTATACCTATTTATTTAAATTAGGTACTGTTGAATAAGAAAAAATGCAAAAATATTTTATACATATGATGCAATAAAAAATGGAGTATATATCAGGATACAATGAGTGACCTGAGAGATCCAAAGATTTAAGTAATATTAAAACGCTTATTCCATCTCACAGAAAAGTGGTGCAGGAGGGCCAGTGAGATAGCTCAATGGACTAAGCACCTCTTTAGGCAAGCGAAGGGACCGGGGTCTGATCCCTGCACCACATAGCACGTTGGTCCCGCTCCCGGGCACACTGAGCTGACCACTGAGACCAGGCATGGTGGTGCATGCCTATAACCCCAGTGCTGGGAAGGCTGAAAATAGGAGGACCACTACAAGTCTGAGCTGCATCGTGAGACCCTGTGCCAAATACATACAAAAAAGAAAAGGAAAGAAAAGTGGAACAGATATTCTGAGGTACTTGTGACAGAATCTGGAAGATCAAAACCCAAGGATTTGTATCTTCCAATTAAATCTCCAAGCCCATCAATTACGGTATTTTTAAATTTTACAGAAAAATCACGTACTGACTTGAAGGTAATCTATTTCACATAATAAAATGTGACTTGCTCATGAGGACAACTCTACAGAAGAATAAAATGGCTATCTTAATGTTTAATGCTTACATATTTGAATTGCTGCACAAAAGCATTCTATAAAAATCACCAGGTTCTCATACATACAGTAGCCACAGAAGCCAGATCTGACCACACTCCCCAAGACCACAGGTAGGTCCAACTCCTACTTTAACCTTAAATGCAATCATGAAAGTAACTATGAGAAAGATAGAAGAGAAGGAGAAAGGAAGATAAAGGACAATAACCTCATGACTAGATTCTGAGAAGTTCTTACTCACATGGTCCCTGACTCCTAATACCCAGATTATTCTAGGGTCAGTCTAGGTATTTGTTTACTCCTCTGACAAAAGTGTTCCTGTGGTTTAGGTATTGCTTATGCACCAAGATTATTGAATTGAGAGCTTGGATCTCAGTGGGCTGACTTTGGGAAATCTATCTTGAAGAAGTAGAACATAGTGGGAGGGCCTTGGGTCAACTGGGATACTACCTTTAGAAGACACTGTGGGATACACCACCTCTCTGGCTTCCTGGATAATGATGTGATTTTGCCTTCTATCTATGCTTCTGCCATCTGTTATAAGCAGAGCTGATTCCTTTATATCATGCCCTTATACCTCTCTGAGCTAAATAAAACTCTTTTCTCTATAAAGCTTGCCTGCTTCAAGTATTTTGTTATAGTAATGGAAAATTAACTAATACGGTGATCTTTCCTTTGCCTGTACTTAAGACAAATAATGTGAGGCTTTCTGTATGCCATTCTAAGCACTTGACATATGGTAACTCATTTAACCCTCAAAAATAACCCTAAGAGATTAAGTGTAATTAGTCTGTCCATTTTACAGATAAGACAAAATGGCAAAGAAAGGTTAAAGAAACTTGACCAAGTTTACACTCAGTAAGAGATGGGTGCGGGATTCAAATCCATAATTCCAAACCTTAGTTCTTAGCATGGGCTGTTCCCTGAACTGTCGGATATCTTTCTATTAACTTTCAACAATACTAGTAATTTTAAAATAGGAAAATACTACACAGGCAATTTTTGTCATTTATTTTCACCTTTCCTAGATGGCCATCTTTACAAGTCAGGACATAAACGGTATTTATTTAAAATCATAGGTAGCACTTACAATAATGACCTTATAATCATATGTACAGTTGCTTTATGGATTACAAACTTTATGTAGATCTTATGAACTATTTTTCTACTGCATCTTCATACCCAGAAAGCTGCCTGCTTAGTCCTCAATGGAAGCTCCACACACTCCCAGCTGTTTAAGTAAATGAGGGTAATTATTTTTGAATCAAATTATAGTGGGTTAAGCAAGCCTTTTAGAAGGCAACTTTAGAGCCTTGTCATCATTTACAACACATTACCTCTAAGTTTCCGATTTTTAAACTACACCACAAATGAATTTTAGAACAAACTCAATGGGTAAACTCCAGGGAACAAAGGCAATATTAGAAATACCCATTACAAAAACATTTGTAGGTACTAGTAACTTGTACAGCCTATTAGCTCCATGTGATACACAACTGGCTTTTTAACTGAGCCTCTGCCATACTCAAAGTACTGTCCCTAAGCTAGGCCTCACCAACCTACTTAGTCTATAGTGTAATTGAACCCTACAACCTAAAGGATCAGAGATAATAGTACATATTATAGTAGAATTGTGGGAAAGTTCTAAATTCCAATTGCAAATGTCCAGAAAACATCTCCACCTGAACTGGTATTCAGACTATTGCTTGCCATCCTGTGGTATTCAGGTATATTAACATGGCACATGCTTTAGATAGCCTTAGTTTAGCATCATCATTAAAATCATCACCATCTTTTTTTTTTTTTAACTTATTTTTTTTTTTT
>NDGM011252501.1:3515-15192 GCA_002564305.1 Octomys mimax | reverse complement strand
GAAATTCATATTACTTTGTTAAGTAAAATTCTGTATGAGTTGTCAAAAAAATAAAAATAAAAAATAAAATAATAAAAAAGAAGAAACAATAAGATAAAAGATCAAATTTACTTTTGTTATCCTGAATAAGTACTCCTGAGAGACACTGCTAATAAATATTTAAAGATCATGAAGCAATCCTCACCTTTGTCTCTGATTTTTTTCATAAGCAAAATCTGTCTCTATCTCTCTCTGTCTCTGTCTCTCTCTCTGTCTGTGTCTCTGTCTCCCTCCCCCCATTTCTCTCCCTTGTGAAGTGTTCTCTACAGAGAGGACATTTCTGACCACTTTTTAAAAGTTTTGGGTCTGCTAAGATTGCTCTGTGTAATGGGGATTGCAGTAGTTCGATTTTTGTTTGTTTGTTTTTGAGAAAGAATCTTGCTATGCAGTTTCAGCTAGCCTTGAACTCACTAGAGAAAGATGTAAGCTGTGTAGGCAATTGGATGCCATGAGTTGCTTATAGACATAAAGACTCTACTGGATTCATGAGATTTAAAGTGGTTATCATGACACTGAGCATACATTCTGCAATAAGTCAAGAAATTAGTGGTGAGCCAACCAAATAGCTCAGCAAATTAAAGCACCCACAAGCAGGTGCAGGGGTCGAGGGTTCAATCCCCAGGCCTACCATGCCAGCCCTGCCCCCGGGGTGCACTGACATGGCAATTGAGACTGGGCATGGAATTGTGAGCCTGTAATCCTAGTTCTTGGGAGGCTGTAAATGGGCAGATCACTATGAGTCTAATATAGTAGTGAGACCTTGCACACGCTGTGGACCCTTCCCTAAAATACAGGAAAAAGAAAGAAAGGAAGGAAGGAAGGAAGGAAGGAAGGAAGGAAGAAAGAAAGGAAGAAAGAAAGAAAGAAATTAGTGGTGAAACAGAAACCAAGGACAGTGGTTTTGGGAAATTTCATATGTATGACACCTTATAAAGTTTGTCATATAAACTCTTTATCTGAACTTCTTATTTGATCGAACACATAATGAGTTCTCAAAAGTTTTCTGTGATTAAAAGGCTAGTGGGAAGTCTGGAAAGCTTTATTATGATTATCTTTTTAATATGTCCTTTTTACCTTAAAAATAAAAATACCTAATGCTTAATATGTAGAGGGATAACAAAAAAATTTGGGAATCAATGGAAGGTTTGCTTGATATTATAACATTCACTGAAATACTTTATATTTTAATAATGACAGATTTATGAATCTAACGTTCCTGTCAACCATTTTCATTTTGACCCTTAAGCAAACTAAATTCTCTTTTAAACAAATCATATTCCACATGGCTGCCTACTCCAAAACCATTTAATAGAAACTATGAATTTTAATAATACAAGCTTTATATGTGAAGTAGGCCAACAAAATGAACTGTAACTGTGTTAACATTTCAAACAATAATGAAATACAAAAGATGTGACAAAGTATCATGAATTGCAATAATTTAAAAATATTTTCTGGAACTTGCTAATCCCTAGAAATACTAGAACCACTAAAATTTTATGTTTAATGTTTTGTTTTAAAGTAAATAATTAAAAATGATGACAACAGTCTTCTAGGAAAGACTTACATTTGTTTATCAAATTTAGTCTTTGTCTTATAATAATAATTTAATAGATAATAATACTTTTACCATGAGATAACTGGAAGGTAATTTTCTTAAAATTTCTACTCTGACAACCTAAAGAAAGTGCAATGATAAATCTTAAAAATGCATTTCACAGATTCTAAACATGCTCACTAATTACTTTCCTATTGAAGTCATTTTCAATGTCTTTGAGAAAAATGAAACAACTCATATTTTTGTTTAGAAACCTTTTCCATAAGTAAAGCATTGAGAATCTTGAGAAAAGCTATAATCACACACAATTCATTTCTAGTGCCAGGATATTTCATGGTCTAAGTGGTAGGACATGGTTGTATTGATGGCCTCTATAGGGAGAATAATTTTGCCATTAGGACTTCTGCTATACAATGTCTATTCAAAACTATAGTATTGATCTGGACATTTAAATAGATTTTATATACATAGCTTACTTATGTGTATGTACGCATTTGTCTCTTGTTTAAATTTGCTCTTATGTTAAAAGTAAAAAAAAAAAAATACTGTCTCAATTGGTATTTTGGCATAAATCAGCCTGAAGTACAAAAGTCAGCTTTTGAAGTTTTTTTCAATGTAGAAAATGTGTGAGTAGCTTTATTTTTGTCTCAACCCCTCCCAGACGTCAAATGCCTGTTATAGTTTATTTAACATATGCCAAATGATAATAGTAGGGAAAATTTTTAACAAGATTCTTTAAAAAATTATGTGTTAGATTGATAGATTTTTGTATGTTAACATCTGACATTTCCTGAGCTAAAATTAAGGTTTTTTTCTGGAGACATATTCTATAACTCAGAGCGTTATTTGAAAGATGGTAAAGTGTGTACTTCATAATGGCTAAATGATTTTAAAGTACACTAAGAAAAAGTGCTAGACAATAATATATATATATATATGATTCTGTGTATGCCAAGAGCATCAATAGAATTTTCTACATTTCTATGTGCTTGAGCAATTTTGAATGGACTTGTTGGTAAACGTGTGTAAAACTAAATGGGCCTTATCTTTATAAAGTGATATTCACTTAGGTAGTCTTTCAAAGTGAAACTACATATCAATTTCATCTCTTCAAAGAGAAAAAATGTACTTGACTGGCCTTACAGATTCGAGGGGCCTTAGAAACGTCTTATGTTCAATGGCTCAAAACAAAATGTGTTGGTTTCTGCCTCTCATTATCTCTCATCCTGCCTTGGCCCCAACCCATGCACATTTCTTGGCATTTTGTTTGAATATGGTTAGTCTGCTCTCTTCTGTATCCCCTTTCCTCGAACAATTTATATGACGTTGCTTACATTTCAAGCTTACCTCTTTCTTTCTCCCCTTTGGCTGTTTAGTTTTTCTCTTCAGATTTGGAGTTTAACTTACATGAGCTTGAGTTAGAACAAAGACAGTCAAATGAACTGAATGACCTCTCTGAAGATCTTTGTTCATATTTGTAGGTCTATTTTTGCTTAAGGTGCTTGCCTATTATTCTTGGAATGATTCAGCATCTGTTATTCTCAAGCAGGAGCTCCCATGAAGGAAAGTCTCTGGAGAAAGAAAGAAAATATGGCAGAAGACAACTGTATCTAATATTCCTGTTTCTGGAATATTTCTCTTCATTAGAAACTATCTGTGAATAAAGGTAGAAACTAATGACATACAATACTTTTATTTTCTTCTAAAGCTTTCTCAGGCCCTTTGCTTTCTCAACAGAAGCCAATGAGACTGGGTGAACTGGCACACCTGTAATCCTAGTACTTGGGAGGCTGCAAACAGGAGAATCACTATGAGTCCAATTTATGTAGTGAGACCATGTAGACCCAGTAGACTCTATACCAAATACATTAAAAATAAATAAATAAGAACATTTTACACTTTCGTATACCATCTAAAATTATCAATCTGGAGTAAAGTTTTCCAAATCTGAAAAAATAAAACTCCTAAAAAATACAAAGAAATTATGCCTTGTCACTCTCTTAGAAAATATTTAATAGGACACTAAAATCACAGGAGAAAAATGGAATTTAAAAAGTACAATAGGAAAATAAAACAGAAATTCAGTTGAAGGGTGAAATAGCTCAGCGGATCAAAGCACCTGCACCTGCAAGCACACACAAGGGCTGGAGGTTTGATCCTCGGATCTGCCATGCTGGCCCTGACCCAGGGGGCACACTGACAGCAATTGAGATTGGGCGTAGTGGCACATGCCTGTAATCTCAGCTCTTGTAAGGCTGTAAACAGGCAGATCACTATGAGTCCAATTTAGTAGTGAAACCCTGAACACCCTGCAGACCCTCCCCTAAAAAATATAAAAATAGTAAAATAAGTACAGTAAAACTATATGAACCTGAAAATTTTCTTGTCTTCATAGCAATCAACAAAATTACAGAGTGTCTATGAAAAAGATACAACATTTGCAATCCACTCATCTAATAGATTAATGTGCAAAATACATAAAGAGGTTGCACAGCTAAAAGGAAAAATTTAATGTAACCCAAATTTTAAAAGATGTACAAAACTGCATATAAACATTTTTCCAAAGAAGACGTAATAATGACCAATAGCTGACCAACGTCACTAATCACCAGGAAACAGCAAGTCAAAACAGCCATGAGATATCACCTTATTCTACCAGGATAGATATTATTAGAAATATGAAAGAAAACAAAGCAGATGAACATGAAAGAGCCTTTGGGCACAGTTGATGTGAGTGTAAACTGGTATATTCATAATGGAAAAACTGTATGTGGATGTTTATGAAAAAGACATTGGGATAGAGCTACTATGACTATCAATACCGCTCTGGGTACATATAATTTTTTTTAAAAAATAAGTATCTCAAAGAGATGTTTGCACCTCATATTTACTGTAACATTATCCCCAAAGTTTAAAGTTATGGAAATACAGAACAGCCTAGTTGCCCACTGATAGAGAGTTGGATTTACATAATGTAGTATTATTAAGTCACAATATGGAAAGAAATACTGTCACTGTGACAGCATTGTTGAACCTAGTCAATGTATGCTAAGTGAAATAAACCAGACAAGGAAAGACAAATACTCTATAAACTTATTTATGCACTCTATCTACAGAAAGTCAAGCTTAGAATAGCAGAGAGTAGAATCGTGTTTATCAGGAACTCAGAAGTAGGGTAAATAGGCAAAATGGTCCTAGAAAATAAATTTTCAGTTTGAAAATCACTATGTTCTGAGGGACTAATATACAACCTGGTAAGTAGATTTCTTGTTCCTATATTCCTTACTTCAAATGGGAAAAATAACTTATTTTGACAGCCATCAACACAAACATATATACACACAATCGTAACTATGAGTGGTGATTCATAAGTGAATTTTATTGAAGTATTTAATACATTATGCATTCATCAAGTCATCTTGTACATGTTACATACTTGATTTTTATTTCTTAATTAAATGTTGATAGGTTTTAAAATTAAAATACAGATTAAATATAAATTGTTTATTTTTTTCTTTTTTATTCATTCCAATGAGAAAAAAAAGACAAAATAGCAATGAAACATTTTCAAAATAGGTTAGTAGGACAGTTACAATAATTAATACATTTCATATTGTTGTATTTGTAGTAGTTACTCAGAGAACAAGATGTAGACGTGTTATCTTGCCTAAACAATATTAGTACAAACGTTCCTTCTCAATGAACTAAGAGATAATAACTGTCTACCTATCCTAACTATCTTGAGTATACATATACATGTATATGCATATGCTCCAGTCAACAACTTCTGATAATTGCCATATGTGCTGACAACTCATTACTGTTGTGGACTATTGGTCTATATTGGGTTATTTTGCTGAATTCAATCTACAATCTGGCATCAAGTATGAAAAGGTCCTTTAAAGACTTCTCCAAATACATCTTCTCTAACTGCAGTGGACCACACAACTCTGACAAAACAAAACAAAAAAAGGTGGATATGTTGGGAGCCATGGAAACTAGGAAATCGAAATAGATCAAATGTGTGTAGGTGGAACTAGATCTCAGGGCCTAAAGCAAACAAGCTACCTCAGTCCTGAGATAAACATCCTGTCTGGTTAAAGTCAGCTATTAGTCACTAGGAAGCCTTGTGTCACATGTTACTAACTTTGAAAAAATATTAATAAAATACCATTTTGTTGTGAAAAAAATACATAAACCATTTAAAGGATTACTTGTAAATTACATATCAAAAAAGCATCAACCTAGTTGAGTTGTATAATTTGAGGTTATGACCTAAATGGTGTATGTTGGACAGAGGTCTTTGAGTTTTCTTTTTATCAACTCTGGACCATTTAAAAATTTAAATCTTCTATTCAGATGTTCACTTTGTTGTTGTTGCTTTATCAATGTCATTGATCTTCAATATAGATATTATTGAAATACTATTGTTTTTTCCATTAAAAATTCATCTGAATTTCTAAGAAATGAAAAAGAAGATAAACTGAAAGCACTGTGATCCAGAGTTTACTAACAACTGCTTCATTTATCATCTCATTAAGCATGTCCAAAAATGTTTACTTTATATCATTTTAAGGCATAACAAACCTTTCAGCTTTATGACTGAGGACCACAAAAATGTGGCTGTCAAGAAACTTCCAGGGTGCACTGGTGCCAACTATTGTAAGGACCCGCTGGTCTCTTGGTGTGATCTGTTGTGCCCCAGGGAGAAACGATGGCAGGAATAAGGAAGAGACAGACAAGAAGACAAGCGCTGGATCTGGTGGTGGCCCATCTGTCTGGTTGTTGAAATAACCCCTAGCACAACATAAGGACATGTATTTATTTTTACATTTCCAAAGTTAGCGTCCAGCGATACAAGGTTGCCTAGTGATGAGTAGCTGAAGTTAACCAGGCAGAATGGTTTTGTCAGGCCTTGGGTAGCTTGCTGCTTTAAGCACTGAGGCCTAGTCCTTCTCTCACACATCTAACTGATTTCCAGCTTCCGTGGCTGCCAACAATTCATGAACTCAGGTACTCATCTCAGGCTCCTGTTTATTCATAAGCTTCTTTGTATACACATTTCAATCATTTTCGAAGACTGAATTTCAATTTTATTTTGTTATCCATCAAACAATGTTCTTTAATTTTAGTGAATTTTGTATTGAGAGCAATTCTAGATTTTCATATCTTTCATAGAGTATACTTGTTAAATAAAAATATTAGCTCATTATTAAAGCAAGTAAATATTCTTATTTCCTTAGTTACACCTAATGTTCTTTCTTTATTCCAGAATGTCAATTAACATTCAGCTGTAGGTTTCCTTAGAAATTGTATAGTACTCTTCTCTCGTTACTGGGACAAATACCTGACACTCCAAATGAGGGAAAGAAAGGTTTATTTAGCTTAAAGTTACTGGAGGTTTCAAGACACTGGAGGAGATTCTGGAGCAAGAGGACACCTTCCACATCTCAGAGAAAGCACAAGTTAGATGGTTTAATGGTTCACACTCCTCTGGCTGCGCCCTCCGGCCCCACCCAATTCCTCTGGCCCCGCCCCTTGGGCCCCACCCTGGTCCTCTGGCCCCCTCCCTATGGCTCTGCCCTGGTCTTCTGGCCCCACCCATCAGGTCCATCCTCTTCCTCTGGCCGCGCCCCTTGGGCCCCACCCTCTTCCTCTGGCTCCACCCCTCAAGCCACTTGTTGCTTCTCCAGCCTGGTCTGCCTCATAACTTACATGAGGATTTGGGGGGACAACTAGACACAAACCATCACAGAAACTTTACGGCTGTAATATTTTCTCATACTTTGTTCACTTGGGAATCCTTGAGTCTTTTAAGGACTACTGGGCAGATACTTTGTAATATGTTCTTCTATTGAAGTTTATTTTACATATTTACTTTATTAAACCACAAATGCATGTTTTTCAGGGAAGATAACAAGGCAAGCACTTGGACCACCAAGCTATCTTCCCCAGCCCATCATCTCATTTGTTTTTACCTCATTTATTGCATCTTAAGTAGCCCAATGGCATGAATATCATATCATTTGAAAGTATCTCACAAATGTTATATTCTTTGAAAATGTGTGTGTGTGTGTGTGTGTGTGTGTATGTGTGTAAATTTCATTATGGGAAGTCTCTCATGACCTAGTCAAGCTCATTGACGTTTTTTTTGTTTGTTTGTTTGCTTTGGCCTTTATACTGCTAAGACCAGAGTTGACATTCTTTTATCCCCAGCAGTGTTCTGACTCAGCATTTTCTCTTGATTTTTTTGAGAGTTTCCCTCTCTCTTCTTTCAAACTCCTTACACTTTCTATAAACTTTCTCCATTAGAGCTCTTAAAGTATTAATAGTCATCATTTTAAATTTTTAATTCTGAGATTGGTCTTCTGTGTCCTATCTCATCTGATTCTAACACTTACTGTTCCTCTCCAGAATGCTTCCACCTTCTATTTTTTCATAACTTGTTCTTTTTGTTGAATTTCAGATATAATTAAGTGGATAATAAGATTTGATTTAAAGTAAAATCTTTAATGTAAAGTTTTACTTTATGATGCAATGAGCTGGGCTGTGTCTAATGCTTTAGTTTTTTGTCTTTATTAAAGTAGGCAACAGAAGCTCCTGATTTCTCCTAAACCTCTATCTCTTTAGTAAATGCTATTTCCTGCAGTTATTCCGAGTGTTATTATACTTGTATTAAGATTCGTGTAAGCTCAAACTATACATTTTATATGTGTTAAAATTTCAGTGAGTACATGTGATGAAGTTGCACCTCTACAAATGTTTTGCAGGTCTTTTCCCTACTTAGCTACAATAGTAATGCTAAAGGACATTGGGACTGACTAAATTCACTTCTTTCCAAGCAGATAATGCTTTAGTTTTTTCCTCAAGAAGTAGGCCTTTGTTATGGAGAATTGTCTGAATGTATTTTTAGAGCAGTTATTTCATCCTTCTTTGACCAACACTGTAGAACTTTCTTGGCTCCTGGCATGGTTTGGTTCTTTCTTGGAAGCTTGTGTGCAAAACCTAAGTACTCAGTATGACTACATTAAAAAAGATGAGGTCTTGTAGGTAGTAATTACCTAATGGGACTACCTTTATAAAGAATTAATGCTGCTCTCACTAAATGTATTGAGTCTCACAAAGCAATTAGTTCTATTTTTCTTGAAAAACTACTATTTTTCTCTACTTTTTAAAAGATAGAGAATTATGACATAGTTCAAATGAACAAATTATTCAAAATAAGATAAAGATGTTGATACAAAGGTGTTGATAGCACTAGTAGTTAGCATTTCAAAACTTGGATGCCCACTATTTAACAAACACTTTAAAATGGTTAAATTATTGTATAAAGTAGTTAGTGAATAATTATGTAACAATAAGTACAATATTTTCATTATTCAAGATACTCATGTGGAATAACAGTGTGTTCAAAGACAAAGTCTTCTACAGTCCCCAAAGACTTGTGTGGACAGTATTATTTTATCTAAGAACAAAACACATACAATGAAAATAGCATGAAAATTTTCCATTAAAAAATAGCCACAATGTTGTAAACTAGGAAAAATATACAAAATCTACACAAAAACCTACACATATTTACTACATGATACTCAAAAACCTAACAAAATGAAAAAGTAAACCATGTTGCATGAAGGGTTTTGCCAGTTTATCTAAGCATGTCACAAACTCAGGATAATTCCACTTAAAATTGCAATAGAAATTTTCATAACATTGGAATTCCCGAGATTGGCTTCATACTGCTTAGACCACCAGGTCATGTGGCGTATAAATCTCTTTAGTTTATGATAGTCAATGCTAAGAATTTTGTTGCAACAAATTAGACAAAGACATATTCCTGAATCTTGCTGAGTTTCTGGATAGACAGCATGCCAAAGGATGGGATAAATGTTGTGATTGTCACCCCCCCTGAAGACTATCATTCTCACTATTTCAAACTGTACCTCCAGAACTTAACAAAATTGATAACTTAGCCAAATGTGGTGGTGCATGCCCATAATGCCAGAACTTTAGGAAGCTGAGACCAGAGTGTGCCAAATGGGAGGACAAACTCGGCTACTTAGCAAATTCTAGGCTGACTTGAACTATATTGTAAGACCCCATCTCAAGCAAACGAGCTAATAGGCAATTTAAATAGTCCTGCCATTGTATGGCTTCAGAAGTTTCTTCTCAATTTCAACATGTCTTTGCTTTGATTCACTGTGGAAATGCTCTTTAACTTAGAACGGAATTATGCCCCTATAATCCTAATGCAGATTCAGAATATCAGTAGTTGAAGATGCACCTCAGACACCGAACATACTCAGCAACACAGGGCGAGATTTGGATTGTTTACCCTCAGAGTGGTGTGACTGACCAAGGGCTGTGACAAGATGTTTTGCTCTGAACTGTAAGTGTATCATACTGTACCTCAGTAGACCGGGAAAAGATCAAAATTCAAAAATTTAAGGGATTAAAAATTCTGTAGTTAGGGTGGGGGAGATGGCTCAGTAGAATAAGTGCTTCCCTAGCAAGCACTAGGGTCTGAGTCCAATCCCAAGTTCCGCAAAAAAATAAAAAAATAAAAAAAAACCTTCTGTAGCTTCTCAGTAGAAATTAAGAGTCCTAAAAAAATGTTTATTTTTCCTCTCTTGAAATACCCTATTGAACATATTCTTTCTGGGCTGAGTAAAGACTTAGTTGAAGATACTGCAAGCATCTCCCTAGATACTGTGAGCATCATTAATAAAATATGGAGCCGGGGAGATAGCTTGGCTGCCTAAGCACCTGCCTGGCAAGAACAAGGCCATGGGTAGGATCCCCAGTACAGCATATCCTGCCAGCCCCAGAACCCCAGACATGCCATGCTGGCCACTGAAACTGGGTGTGGTGGTGCACCACTATAATCCTAACTCTGGGGAGGCTGAGACAGGAGGATCACTATGGGTCTGAGCTGCATAGGGAGACCCTGTACCAGATAAATGCATTTCAAAAAAAGATTTTAAAAATATTAAAAATAGAAAATACAAGCAAAAACCTATCAACACCCATATGCTATCTGAAGGTCTGAACTTATAAGCACTTCCTCCGTAGTCTCCAAACCTCACTATTTATCAAGTACAGACTGATATCACTTGGCTCCCAGCAATATCTTAGACTCAAACAAATAACTCATAATTCCTTAGACATGTAGTGTATCTGAACTATTGCAGCTCCTTAATACAACATGTTCTACTTGGTTTTTACATTTTATATCCAAAGCCTTTCCATGTTCAGTATAAAGGCTGTGCCCTACCATGCTCATACCAGCATCAATAAGTTCTTTTCCCACACTCCAATAACACTTGCATTGTCTTTGGTTCCTGGCGCAAAGGCTCACACACAGAAGGCTCTGGGTTGTGTGGAGAGGGCAGCCAGGCCTGAGTGAAGTCCTTTTCCTTACCTCAGCAAATGTAGAGTCGATGACCAATTCTTCACTTCACTTTGGATGTTTTATGTCTTCCCTTCATATCTACACAGAATGAGATTTTGCTTTCTGGCATGATTTATCTTATGGGACATTTAATTTTTATACTTAACATAAATGAAATTAAATACTAGTCTAATCCAAAAAAAACCTACAAATGGAAATGAAACATAAGGTGAATATTTAAATTTTAGAAAAAATCATTACAGTAGAAGACATATTTCCTAAAATGCCTGCAAAAGATATTCCTCTTAGCTTCTGAAATACTTATCCCATCACTCTTGCCACTTCCTGAAGCATCTGTGTCCTTCCTCAACCCTGCGTGTCCTGAGCTGCACTGCCAGAGCTGCTTAGTGTCCTGAATCCATTCCAAATGTTTATCTTTCATAGTCAATTTATTTTTAGAAAAGAGCAAAATTCTCGTGGTGGAAGATTTGGTGGGTAAAGTGGACGAAAACAAAACATTTTTAAAATCCTGCCTTTTAGAAGAATGGCACTTGGACCAGGGAGTAGAATAGCTCAGTAGAATAAGTGTTTGCCTGGCAAGCATGGGGTCCTGAGTTCAATCCCTGGTACTTGAAGAAGAAGAAGAAGAAGAAGAAGAAGAAGAAGAAGAAGAAGAAGAAGAAGAAGAA
>NDGM011252500.1:0-15346 GCA_002564305.1 Octomys mimax | reverse complement strand
TTTCTTTCTTTCTTTCTTCCTTCCTTCCTTCCTTCCTTCCTTCCTTCCTTCCTTCCTTCCTCCTACTTTTCTCCTTCCCTTTTTGTCTTTCCATGCCCTTTCTTCCTACCCTCACTCTTTTTTTCTTCTCACCTCCTTCTCTTCTCTTTTCTCATGAGCCTGCACTCTAGAAAATCCAGCAAAATGTTGGGCAGAAATTTCTAAGAAAAACACTCTTGTGTATTACTGTCTTTGTTCCTGTCAGTAAAGCAGAATCCCACAGACTGGGTGGCTCATGTAGCAGAAGTTTTCTCACGGTTCTGGGAATTAGAAAATCCAAGAGGGTGTCAGAAGACAGCCAGTCTGGCCCTCTTCCTGGTATACAGATGTACTCCCTTCTTGTTGTATCCTCACAGAGTGGAGCAGAAACATAATGCTTCCTTGCCCTCAGTATGAAGAGCACAATGTCATCATGGTCTACTCTCAGGCCCCAGTTGTTTTATAGCAGAGACCCACAGGACTCTCAAAAATTTCATTTTAACACAGGAATTTAGAGGAAGACACAGATCTTCAGTCCATTGCAACCTTTATGTTAGGAGGAAAAATTTCAGTCATTCTCTGTGAATTATATTAGCTGTAAGATTTTCATAGGTGCCCTTTATTAGCTTCGGACAGCTCACTTATATTCCTATATTTTGAGTGCTATATCATAAAATTTTTCAATTTTTATAAATAATTTTCTTGCCTGTACTGAGGTGATTTTGTTGGTTTCAAACTATATGTGATAAATGTATGAGACTATTTTTTGAATATTAAACCAATAATTTCTTCCTTAGATTAATCTACTTGGTTTTGGTACATAATCTACTTTGTATGTTACCATCCAAACCTTGCCTGGACTTTCTTGAGGATTGTTGTACGTATATGCACAAGAAATAATGATTTGTAATTTTCCTTTTAGCAGTGACTCTGCTTTTGTTATTTACATAATCCTAACTTCATAGAATGAATTGAAAATTGTTTCATTTTCTTCTCTTTTGTAGAAGACTCCAAGCAGATGATACTAATTCATCTTTAAATAATTTGTAGGAATCACAATTAAAGTCATCTCTCAGCTTGGACTTTGTTTGTGATTTTCAATTACCAATTTAATTACCCTACTTAGGGCCAATCATCTGATCAATTTTTTATTGAGCCAATTTTGGTACTTTCTATACTTCAAGAAAGTTGTCTACTTGATCTAGCATTTCTATTTAGTTGGCATAGGTTATTCATAGTATTCTCTTTGTATCCATTTTTACTTTTGTAATGACTGCTCATTTTTATGCTCCACATGCTTGAAACTCTGAGACTAAGTCCTTTTGCTTCTTTATAACAACATTAAATCAATGCTGCTAATTACACAGATTTTATTGAAGGACTGTGGTGAACTGTATGCAATTAGAGTTTTGGTACAAAATAACTTCAGTTTGAATTTCAAATAGACTTTCTATAAATTTTATAAATTAAAATATCTGAATTTAAAAACTTCTATCACTTGCATGCTGTGAAGAATTAAATAATAATGCTAATGGAGAACATTCTTACTTGCTTTCAGTGTGTTGCTTCCTTTGTGCTATGATTCCATGTACTGCTGCATTTATTCGATATGTTATTAACTTTGGGAATTTTAAAATTTTTTGGTATATAGTACTGCTTTGATGTTGGGTTTCTTTATTGATCTTTGAGTCATAAAGTTCAGTAAACTCTCTAACTCAGTTTTGTAATTCTTTATTCCAAGAAAATAAATTATGTAGAGCCAGCCAAATAGCTCAGCGAATTAAAGCACCTGCAAGTAGGTGCAGGGGCCAGGGGTATGATCTCCAGGCCTGCCGTGCCAGCTCCATCCTCTGGGTGTGCTGAGATGGCAATTAAGACGAGTCATGATGGCGTGCATGTGTAATCCCAGCTCTTGGGAGGCTGAAGACAGGAAAATCACTATTAGTCCAATCTAGTAGTGAGATCCTGAACACCCTGTAGACTCTTGGATAAAAATACAAAAACAGTAATAATAATGATAAAAAAAAATATGTAAAAAATACTGTTTCTTCATTTTCTGTCTTCTTAAAATATCCTTTGTGCCAGGTATGATGGTACACACCTGTAATCCTAGCACTTGGGAGGCTGAGCCAGGAGCGTCACAATACGTTTGAAGCCAACTTGGGCTACAAGGCTAGACTAGACTACATAATGAGATTCTGTCTCAGAAAACAAACAAACAAACAAAAAATCATTTAAAGTCATTATTCTTTTTTATTTTACCAAGCTGTAGTTCATAATGCTGACTTTTTAAAGTGAATTCCAATTCTCAATGCTTCTAATGTGATTTTTGTTTTCATGATAAAATATACTTTTTCTTTCCTTGTTCCTCCCTTCCTTTCTTTTTTTCTTTTCTGACTCCTGCCTTCTTTTACCTCTTCTTCCTTCCCTATTTTCTTACTTTCTCATCCTCCCTCTCCCCTTTCCCTCCATCGCTGCTTTCTTTCCTTTTCCTTAGGCAAGGAAGTTTCTAAGACTACCTGTTGTCTTGCAGCTTGGCTTAGGTATCTACATTTCCTCCTTGAATGAGGCAGTATTCTATAATTTACTTCTCCACAAAAAAAACATGTTATTTGTTTTTTTTTTTACATAATTCTTCTAATAAAATCTGACTCCAATTCACTTATGTAAGTGTAAGACGATCGCTTGCATAGACCTAATATTGTATTTTTTTGTCTATTAATCTCTGAAAAGGAGAATTTTCTCTAAACTCTCTAGTAGAAAAAATGAGCAGGAGAGACCAACATTTCTTTAATTCATGTAAAACACTTAAGAAGCAAATTAAAATAAAACTTTAGTATTTTTACTGCTAGTCGAACAACGTTTCTGAGATTTCCAAGTCTATTTCTTGGAATGAGCGTAACACCCTTGTCAGAACACCTTATGATGCTCTGAAAAATACACTTTTTTATTTATATATCCCTCTAGTCAACTTTTGCTGACAACTGCGGAGTTGTTTTTCCCTTTCCTCTGTTCCTCTAAATGTTTGACCCATTATGTCTTATGTTTTGGGAAGGGGTGACATAATACATGGGAAACAGGAAGCCTTCTGTGGAGTGGGCTGCTCTCAAAATGCTCACAGTTGTTACCTATCTTTTTCTTATTACTCTCAATGGACTATTATTTGGATCTTCAAGTCTTTCTAACTTGCCATGGACAACTATCCATCCTATCTGAATGGTTTGCCTTCACTGACAATGTGCGTTTACTAGACAAACTTCACCCCATTTAGCATATAATCCCCTTGTCTTGTAAGAAATGGAATATAATCTGCTTACATTATGCACAATGCTTCATACCTACAGTGTGCCACCAAAAGAATTCTGTGTAAATCTTTTTGGATGTTTTGTGGATCGATTTCAGAAAATGGTGTGAATTCAACATTGTATTCCACCATCTACCACTAGTAGTCTGAAAAATAGCCCATTTTCCCCTAATGGTACAGAAATGAAATCATTTTCTCATTGCCTAGGTTGTAAAGCAAAAATGGAGACACATTTTTGATTGTAATTAAAATAAATTTTTAGTCTTGAATGTCATTTGAAAGAATAAATTTCCCAAAGGAGGATTCTTCCAGAAAAGGTATGTCATTTACTCTTATTTTGAAAACAGTTTTAAAAGTTGGCATACCTCCCATCTTGTAAAGAACAGTGATGAGAAGCTGAAAGTGTATACTGTAGCAGGTATATGCACCCAGACATGCACACACACAATATCTTGCCTGTCACTCTGGGCATTACTTTATCATAAAGCAAATCTAGTTAACATCACGGTCTTGAGATGCATCCAGTTTCCTATAAATGACTCCAATTCATTCTTCTTTATGTCAGAACAGCATTCCATTGTATACAAAAAAAACCATTTTCTTTATCCATTCATTTATTTTTTTAATTTTTATTTATTATTTATTTATTTATTGCAGTACTGGGGATTGCACTCAGGATCCTGAGCTTGCCGGGCAAGCACTTATTACTGAGCTATCTCCCTAGCCCCATTCATTTCTTATTAGACACAGGAAGCTTAAATATCACATGGTTTCTTTGACATGAAAAACCCAAAAATACAAATAAATTGAAGAGCAAAATAAAAAATAGATAATGGGTAACAGATCTTCTACAAAAGAAAAGAGGACCAAGAGGTAGAGATAAAGGGTAAGAAGGGGAGGAATGAATTAAGATATAGATGATAGATAGATAGATAGATAGATAGATAGATAGATAGATAGAGCTATTCCCCACAATGAATGAAACTACTTTGTCCTAAGGACACATATGAAGACAATGTAAAAAGCAAACCCAGACACCTTTTGAAAACAGATTTGCTTTGTAATTTGATGAGTCTGCTATTCTGTGGTTTAATAGCTATTCCAGTGGTGGCCTGTGACAGGTAATCTTCATGTCTTGCTTTCTGTGCATTTGGCCACTGCTAATGTTCACTAAGTTTTTTCCCCCGAGGAAGTCAGGCCATCCTTCCTCCTAACCTTCTGCTCTTTTGTCAGCCGGCCTTCTTCATTCAGTATTCATCCATGACATTGCGAAGGACGGGTCAGTGGTCCAAGCCTTTATCTTCCTGACCCAAGCCAGAGACTTGTCAGCTCAGAGAAAACTGTCACAACCCCTTGCCACTGCTCTGGTCATCAGTTTATAGTTCAGGCTTCTCTTCGCAAAGGATCATCAACATCAACATGTTGTTTCCAGGGTCATAAATTTGCAATGTGATGAGACATAACCAGATGTTGCCAAACGTGAACTGACTCCGAAAGCAGCCTGGCTCTCTCTTCCATGCTCAGAGAAGCCGGTGGTCCACGTAGCTCTCCCTGTCCACCTAGGGGACTTGGCAGTCCAGCCTGAAGTCAGTCACTTGGGCAAGCAATTATATTTTTCAGCCTGAGTAACGGATTAGTCATTATCTTCTACTCTGCAGTTATGTTCTGCTAGATAGATTTCCTGTGTGGGGACTTATATCCATTCTTGGATGGACTTTCTTTCTGCCCTTTGGTTGTTAAAAAGGTGGCTGTTACCAAGTTGCTCTTTATGTGTTGTGATGAGAGAAAGGGGTACTAGTGTGTATCATTCCCTCTCTCACATCACAGTTAGATCTATGGTTTGGTTCTTTGTATGACTCCGGTTATTTCAATTATGCTAGCATTTGTTTAAAACCCTAGAATGCAGTAAATTTCATCATGTGTTTCAATTGTGACAATCTATCTCTGAGGCCCTTTGGAATTCTGCATTTTGGCTTCATTCTTAAGTTGGAGCCAAACTTCACTGATATCATTGAAGTTAAGCAAATGATCCCAACTCAATTTGTGGCTCAAACCCAGGCTTCTGCTTGGGGATGGTATTCTAGTTCTATAGGGAACCAAGAATTTACAGCTATACAGAGTACAAATACATCTGAAAATTCAGCCCTTTGCATATAAAGCTGGCTATATTTAAAGAAGTGTTTAGTGGAAGCCATGATAGATTTTTTAAAAATCTTACATTATAATCCTTGCGGGCAGGCTGTTTTCTGAATTCCAGTTCTCTCTCTTATAAAACTAGAAAGGCAGTCACAGTGCCTCCCTTTAGTGTCATATTGGTTAGGAGGCCATCACTTAAAAGCCTCATAAAAGGTCCTTTCCATAGGAAGATCCACATTATTATCTGGTTTGTAATTTTGTGTTAAAAGTATATTTCTTTCCTGTTTTCTCTCAGTGGTATGATTAGGATTTATTTAATTAGCTAGTAATGCCAATCTATTGGCTGTTATATGATTGGCAGAGCTAGGGAGAGAGGCATAAGACATGTGGCCACAATAAGAATCAAATATCTTTAAATGCAATAAAAGTTCTATAACCCATTGCAACTTTTCATGACAAAAAGATAACAAATGTTTTACCGCACTTCATTTGTCACTGTTATTTTATGTTATATTATTTCTATCGTTAAGTCCTTTATGGCTGCAGGTATGTTTCTTAATGTAAACCTTTAATTTCTGAGTTACCTTTTACAGCTTTGAATACAAGATTTCTTATTCTTCTACAATTTGAGTTCTCCCTAGTATCTGAAAAATTAAATTCAAAATTTGTGTTTCAGTAATCATTCTTATCGAGAGTTTAGCACAAAATGAGAATACCTTTTTTTTTTTGCTTGTTTTAATTACTAGAATCAACCTTAAACAACATGTAGGAGGTTGGCTCTCAGTGCATTAATTCCAAATAATTTTTAAAAGCATAGCCCAACATACTTTTCCCTAGAGGTTGTGCTTTAAACCACTGAGGGGTGGAACTAGGCATAGATGCTTTTCAAAAGCTCAGAAGTACCGTGTAACCTCAAATGAGAACCACAGATACAGTACAACTCTTTAGTAATAAAATTGAATAGAGAAATCCAAGTTTGGTGAAGCTTGGTGGTTTTTCCAAGTAGCCAGCTGGTGCCAGAACTAAATTCTTGGTCACTTGATGCAGACTGCAAATCCAGCTTGTGACTTGTTTTGCAAAGATGGCCCATTGCCTTGCATAGCATCAGGCGCATGAAAGATGCTCAATAAAACATAGGCTAAGTGTTCACTGCATAAACACTTGCATGCCTGCCAGCCAGACTGTGTCTCATTTATTCTCTAACTTTTAAATTATAAGGTGATTCAGTGCTGAGCGTTGGGACAAGGAAAGAGTATAGGGCTTGTAGAAGCTCAGCATCCTCCCAGAGACAGTAAGAACATTATCACAGTTTTCTGTCACAGAAAAATGTCTAATTAGCCCAGGAGTCAGAAAGAAAGAGTTTTATAGAAAAGGGGTCACCATAGCAGGAAGCTTCACACACCAAGGAGAGGACTGCATCAGCTGGACATATTGGATCACAGAAGAGAGGTTATAACTGTTTCCATGTCCAAGTGTTTGAATGCAGAGAAATTTATCAATCTGAATATCAAGAATTCAAACAGGAAGGCACTCCAGGCTCCCAGGGACCAAGCCCTGTCTAGTGTGACTGCTAATCCAAGTGAGTTTGGGTTAAAAGGGGTTAACAGCCCTCTGCTGTAACACATGATTGGTCTTTATGAGGTTGAAGCTCTTGTCTGTTTGAGGCCTACAGATGATGCTAAAGAGCCAATAATGACAGCAATTCAAAGCAATCTAATTATGCAAACGGGAGGCTAAACAATTTCATCATCCTTAAATTAGATTGTCCTAATGAGATAAAGACACCAATTAATCCTGAATTAATTTCAATAGCCTATTTCAGGCAAACACTTTAATATGCAAATGTAAATGAGAAACAAAGCCCACTGTAGAATGCCAGAGTTCAGAACCTCTCTCTTTGCAGCTGCAGTGAGTGTAAATAGTGCCTAATGAGTTTGCATGGAAAGACACAACCCGTTGAAAATTTTAGACTTCATAAAGCACAGCCGATGCCTCAGGTATACTGGATACATCTGGAGCCAGACATGGAAAGAGGGGGAGTTTGGCAGGAGAGTGTTGGGGTAAGGTAGCTACATGTTGCCAGACTCATACATGACCTTTTCTAAGCAGAAACATGTCAGTGCATCCAACTAATTGGTCAAACGTGTGTGTGCGTGCATGCACGCATGCGTGTGTGTGTTCTCATATGTGCTAGTACACATTTCTTTCCAGGTGTATTTGCATATAAGTGTGTTAGTGTTTTTTGTCTTCATGTACATATGTGTGGTGGTACATGTATGTATTTATGTATGTGTGTCAGTACACAAGAGTTCTTTTTATGTGTTTATATGTGTGTAAGCCTATGTGAGGAGCATGTGTTTCTTCTGTGTGTTTCTGTGTGTGTGTGTGTGTGTGTGTGTGTGTGCTGAAAGGATAGTGAAGAGTGGAAGTATAACATGAGGTGAGGCAAGAGGGGCAACGTGGAGTCACCTTTTTAATTAGTTGGTACTTACAGAGCCAAGTTGTCAAAACATGCATCTGGACAGAAGTCTCTTCTGGATGTAAAGTTGATTTTTAATTAGTGACCACTTAATCATTTTAAATTGGCCATTCCTGGCCCATTTATTATTTCTAAATAATTAATTTACTAAATAAGATACGGGAATACATTGAAAATCTTAAGTGCCCACGCTAGAAACAAAGGTCTGTGATTTTAAATGATTTCTGGCTAGAGGGCTGTCCAGTAAGCTCTTCCCATTTTACAACTACCAAAATATCCCCCCTCCAGGTAATCAGCTGGTAGTAATCTCTTCTGTTTGGAAAAACATAACAGCTGATTTTGGGAGTGAATCCAAACTAAAATAAAAAAGAAAGGGAATAATCCTCTTCCAGGCTGTCTGTATTAACTTAAACTCTCTCGGCCCATCTTTAAAAAATAAACAAGAAAGATCAAATTTATTTTTATTTTTGTGATACCATAATCCAACGGGTAGAAAACTAATACCCAGAATTGCCATATAAAAGAGCGTATCCATACAAAATTCAGGACGCATTTGTGCCAAAAATAATCTTGTTCACTTAAAATTTAAATTTAGCTGGTTTCCCTATCTTGTTATTTGTTAAAACAGGAAACACTAATGTCACACACATAGCAGATGTTCAATAAAAATTTGTTGAACAGATCAAATTGAACTGTAATCAGAGAACAGTATGACATTTGGAAAAGAGAGTATGATAGATACATTGTGGCATCTACTTTAATGATCAGGAAGTAAAACCACTCCCTGGATCAAGAATCTCTGGGCATAGATCTTACAACTTCACCTTGAGTGTTTAAAATACATGACCCTAACCACCAGAAATGTGGCTTTCATTAAATTATAACCAGGCAGACACTGTCCCTGAGAATTCAGAATTCACTCCAAGGAAGAGATTTGTACTTTTCTAAAATCTTGACTTCCAACCTATGAGTTTCACACTCACAGCATGAGAGAAGCTAGTAGCACTCATGATCAGGAGAGCTTTTAGCCCTGGAATCAAATCAGCCTATTTCTAGAAGTTTTCTCTATCCAGTTAGATGTCAAAAGTTCCTAAGCCACTGTGAGCCTTAATCACTTCATCTGTAGAATGGGAGTATCTCATTAAGTTGTTTTGGAAACTCAATTTGCTACTATCCACATTTCATGAAACCAGTAACTCACTGGAAAATAAACAGCCTTGAAAACTAGAAACTAAGAATGGGAGCCCCAGGAAGTTTGTGTTTGTCTTATACAGTAACCAATGAGCAAAAGAATAGTGATGGCAGGCAAGAGGTTGCAGATAAAGTTTAAAATGAAGAACAGAAAAAAATATTTGTCAAGTTTCCTAATTTGTACCAACATTATTCATTTTGAGTTGTTTGACACCCTTTTGGTCTTCCAATTCACTCCACTATCCTATTTTTAGTTTTGATTGATTCTAATAAAAACAAACATATTTAAGAATATCTCAGACTCAGTAGAAATTTGGACTGATTGTCCAAGCTAGGAGATGCTCCCAAAACATTCTAAATTTCTTTGAGTAAAAAAAAAAAGTCTTTAACTATATAACCTTTTCTGAATTGCCAAAACATTTTCTTGTTTATCATTTCTCTCAAGCTCCTCAGACATAAAATCCAAAGATCCTATCACCATTTAAAATTTTTTGAGTCATCTTTAGATGGAGGGACTCTATTTTATGCTGTAAAAATAGTAACATGTGGTCTGACAGCATGAATATAGTTATGGGGCAACAAGACAGGTTATTTGACATGAGAACTGTCCTGGAAAATCTAAGACATATGGTTGTTCCTTCTAGGTAGTTTGTTCACCACCTTTTCCTTCTGTTTCACTCAAAACCACCCATGTCAGATGAAAGAGTAGCCCTAGCCTAGCATACCCCAATCTTTTGGGGATCAAATTATGGGAATTCTCTGAAAAACTGTCCTTCAAAATCTTTTCCTCTGCTTAATTTATTTAATACTTTAAAAGGTAAAGAAAAATGGATAGCTTTCTAAATCTGCTAAAGATGCACATTTTTTCCCTTGCAAAGTCTCTGTAAGGTTTGGGGAGGTTGAGGAGGGATATAGAAAAAGGTCTTTTGCACTACTACTTTGGTGCCTAATTGTCATGTGCTCTTGGTCTCCAGTTGGACTCACAGGGGTACTATGATAGGCTCTAGATCTTTAGCTGGACTCATGAAGGGCATTGCCATAGGGTCCTCAAACTCATGATAATCTTCCTGCTTCAGTTTCCCAGGTGCTGGGATTACAGGTGTGTACCACCATGCCCAGCAGGAGAATCAAATTATTGCAACCAAAGAAACAAGAAAATCTGCTGAAAAGAGTTATAGAAAGCTAATGTAGGAAAAAAAAAAAAAAAGCTCAGAACCTTTTTGCTGAGAATGGCTATGGATCACTTTGGGAAGCTCTGCTTTTTACTTAGAGCATCACTTCTTGACTCTGGAGGGGAAGATGATGCAGTGCTCAGGCTCCTGGAGAAGCTTGTCATGTTGACCATCTTGATATAGACTCAGCTGTTCTCTTGTCAGAGGAGCCCGAAATCTCTTTGCTGAGGATGGCTGTGGTACTTTTTGGAGGAGCTCTGTTTTTTACTTTGAGGGTCACTTTCTGGAAAAGTATTTAGAAGTTATATCTAAAAGGAAATGTCATTAATGGACCAATAGTCCTGATTATCAGTTGGTATTTCTAATTTATACATAATCACGTAGAAAATAAATACCTGGAGAAAAGAGACGAGTAAAATACCATTCATTATTTTCATTTTCTTTCTCATCTGTCAAGTGGACGATCTGCCTTAATTTTAGCATTTGGTAAAGCTGACAGGTATGTTAAATATCATCTACCACTAGATATTTTATACATCTAAGAAAGAAATTTGTTACATAAGAAAACTTAGTTTGTACACAAACAATATGCTAGTTGAATAGGTCCTGGGGCATTATCCTGTTAAATATAATACAGGCACTGCAACCCACCCTAACTAGCTGTCTTCACTTGAGTGGTTAGTTGATTAATACTATGTAGGTCTCCGAGAAAAGATGTTAACACTAGTTCAACTTAACCCATTGGTAAAATAAGAAACTGAAAGAGTAAATAAGACCCCCTCACACACATAGAGAAGATAATTGAGATAGTTAAACTACTAATTGCTATTAGCTCATTGAAAAGGAAGACCTATAACTATATTATTTGATCAATTTTTCATGTTTACACCTTATAATATGAACAATTACTTTAAAGAAAACAATACACAATGTAATACCATTGTCATTCTGCTACAATCTTGTTTTGAAATTTTATGCCATTTTTATTGTTTGTTTTTCTTTTCTTTAAAATAGAAAAGGAATATATATGAATTAGCTTTTAAACATAAGATGCTATCCCCAAACGCAAGTAATCTATTTTCTTATTTGATTTTATTTTTTATTCATTTTAATGAGAAAAAAATCAATGAAACAGTTTCAAACAGGTTAGTAGGGCAGTTAAAATAATTGATACATTGCACATTTCTGTCTTTGTAGTACTTATTCAGAAGACATGATACAGACATGATATCTTGTCTGAAACAATATTAGTACAAACCTTCTCATTGAACTAAGAGAAAGTGGCTGTATATCTATCCTAACTGTCTTGTATATGCTAATATTTTTTTTCATTACAAAACAGTCCTTTATTTATATCTGTTTTTTTTTTGTTTTGTTTTGTCAGAGATGGGTGTTCTCCACTGCAGTTAGAGAAGCTGTGTTTAGAAAAGTCTTTAAAGGACCTTTTCATACTTGATGCCAGACCAAAGATTGTAGGTACTAGAATTCAGCAAACTAACCCAATATAGTTTAATAGTCCATAATGTAGTGAGTCAGCAGTACAACTGGCAATTGTCAGAAGTTGTTGACTTGAGCCTTTTACAGCTAAGCATATTAATATAGCTTTGCTTTTAGGTGGAAATCTTGAAGACATGGGGGTAGGCACACATTTCATGGACAAAACTCAAAGTGCACGGGAAATACTTAGAAGTATTTTCTTTTCCTACAAAAACTATTAAATGCAACAGTTGTTTTCCCAGCAAGGAGAAAGAAGTGCAGAACTTAATTTTATTACTACTTAAGGGGAATCAAGCCATCAACTATTTCCTTTTACATCTATAACTCACTACTGTTGCCTCTACTGTACTTTGGGCTGTTTAATGGAATGTCAGTCATATTTTAAGCATGACTGCGAGATGCTATTTGTAGATCGCTGTTGTGAGATAAAATAGGGGAGAGTTATGATAACAGATCAGCACATCCTGGCCAGCACACCAGATAGACTGCTGTTTGATAAACCTAATAAAACAGTAGAGATTATTGATATTGCTGCTCTCCCAGGCCAAAGCAGCCTGACAAGCTCTCTGTCCTGTGGCATTGAAGCTAAACCAAGGTGGGAGGGAACAACAACCTAGTGAAGCCAGCTGTCTCAGCACACAGGGTAGCTCTGGGCACCTGCTTGGACAGTGTCACAAATTCATTATATTTTAGCATTTATTTTGAAGATGCAGATAGCTGACAGACTTTAATTAATGGTCTATGTGAATAGAGTCAGTGCGTGTCGGATCCCTTCCTGAGCTCAAGTTGCATGGGATATTTAAAAGGGGTCACTCTCAGCGCCCAATCCACTCTAAGCACCTATCATAGTATTATGAGTTGGAGACACTTTACAAACTGTCACCATGAGCTCATTGTTGTTTTTTCTCCTAAATAGTCCTATGTATTAATTTTTACATACTCATGCAAGGACAATAAGTTAAATTATCATCACAGAATTAACAATACTATATACTAATTTACTTACAGATATATTTGTCAAGTCTTCAAAATCAATCATCAGGCTGCAGATATGGCTTATGGTAGAATGTTTGGCTGGCAGGCATAAGCCCTTGGGTTCAATCCTACAGGTTTAAGAAGGTAAACATTATTTGAATTATGGTCAAGTAGCACAAACTCAAGAAAAGTTTTATTTTCCTAGCACTCAAACTTATTCCTTTTGGTTTTCATGTCACTAACTAGTACCATCTTTTAGTCAGTTTTTCAAGTCCAAAACCTAGGTGTAACTTTTTTCTTCCACTTTCCTGAGTTACCACAGTAAATTCATTCAAACCCCAGCATAGAAGACACTGGAAAAATTGTTGCGCTAAAATATTTCCCCCACACATTACTGTATATATTTGCCTTCTTACACTCATTAGCTATAGCTTCCAATTTTAAAATGTGTATTCTTTTCAATCATATTTATGCAAGGATCATTTATATTTCTTTTTGATGTGGAGGAAAATTCAAAGCAGAAATCGTTCGAGTTTGGCATGTTATCAAGGGATAATCATTTATAGATATTCTCTTGAAATATTTAAACTAATAACATTCTCAGTTGGAACTATATTGACAAACCAAAGTATTCTAAAACTTTTTGAGCTAGTAGGAGATAAATTTCATACCCAATGTATGAGAAATATGTCTACCTCAGTCAGCTTATTTGTTGAGAGAAAAAGAAAGAAGGAAAACTACATACTAAGGACTCAAATTGGTGAGTGCTTACCATATATGAGGCAATGCTTTAAGAACTTCATAGTAACTATATCATAAAAGCATTTTATACATTAAACAACAATAATAAAAATAGGCTAAGATATTAAATATCCTGTCCAATGTTATAAAGCCACACCAGATGGCCCAACTCCAGAGCCTTCCCTGTAAGAACTCTCCCATATGGCCCTTGCTCAGCACAAAGTTGAGAGAGAATACAAGTGAATAAAGAAAACAGTTAAAACTTATTTTAAAAAAGAAAAACAACTTATTTTAAAGAGAATATAGTAATAATTGATTTGACATTAGAAATGGTGCATATTTAGAAGACCAAGATGGCAGGTATTCAAGCATGGTTTTTGTATTACACATTGCTGTCCCAGATGTAGTTGCTTAGTTTCCAGAAATCAACATACAGAGCTAGTCAAGGTGATAATTCTACACTTTAACTGGTATTTTCAAAAAAAAAAGAAAAACTCATGGAAATTTTTAATACAGTCACCTCAGCTATTCTTGTATTGAAAATATGTAGCATATGTATTATTGTATGTTACCCTATTTCTGCTTCTGTATCTGATTTTTGTCTTTGCATTTTTTCTTTCATTTTTGATTTTCAAAATAAAATAAAAAGGGGCTTGGTAGAGGGCTCAGTAGAATAAGCACTTGCTGGCAAGCGCAAGAGCCCAAGTTCAATCCCTGGTTCTGCCAATAAAATAAAATAAAATACAATATTTTTTTCCAAAGAGTAGTTAAAAGGATGAACTGAGCCTAGGAGGAATGGAAAAAAAAAGGCACCATCACTAAGCTAAATAAAAATATTCTGCCTCATTTTTGGTGGGTCAATATTTTACTGAATGTTTTGAGAAACTTTTATTTTTAATATAAGTCACACTTTGGAGAAATGAGCAAAACAGAAAAATCAGCACAAAAACCTCCTATAGATGCTGACAGAGATTCAGTGATTTTTTTTTTTTTTTTTTTGGTATTATACTCACAAGTGAAATAAAACAGACCCACATGTGTAAATATCATATAGTCTCCCTAGTTTTTTAGTATTATAAACATTTTGCTTTATCATTATTTATCTATGTAACATCTATCATTCCTTTACTTTTCTCAACCATTTAAAAGTACATTAAAATACATTTCTCCTAAACCGTTTAGTACATATTTTCTACTATCATTAATCAATGTAACCATAGAACTATTATGAAGAACAAAATATTCTACTCAAAAGTTTTGTCTAAGACCATTTCTGCAATGAACTTTTATAAATTAACACCTTTGGAGTTCTTTTCCTTTCCTGGTCTAGGATTTAAATATATGATTAAGCACAGCATGCTATTATAATCATCTATAAATTATGAACTTGCTGAGCCATAGTCCAGGCTTGGGGTGTGTGTGTGGGACCTACTGCACACTCGCTGGATCTCTTTGCAGGCAGAACTCAGGTCAAGTGTGTGTGTGACCTTCCATCTGCTCACCGGATCCCTTTCCAGAAAATACTCAGGCCAGGCATGTGTGTGGGAAGATCCGCACACTCAGGGGAACTTCCTCCATCAGACAGGCCTGATGTGGAACCCTGCAGCAGAACTCCCTACAGAGAGGCTGGGGGCCAGAACCACCCAGCTAATCCAGAAGCTGAACACCTTGCCAGAAGGGCTCAGTGGGTTCACCACCACTGACTGCAGCAGGGAGAAGTGGACCGCAGAAGCCACACCCCAGCCAAGCACATCTCCAAGAGTTCAAACTTCTGTGTATTCAAAGTGGTTAGGATAGATATATAGTTACATTCTCTTCATGAATAGAGGGATT
>NDGM011252498.1:0-13196 GCA_002564305.1 Octomys mimax | reverse complement strand
CCCCCAGCACCACATGCCAGCCAGCCCTGCCCCCTGGTGGGCTGAGCTGGCCGCACACACACAAAAATAAAAATAAATAAATAAAAACCAAAGATAGAATTTATATATATAAAAAAAAGTTAAAAGTAAAATTTTATTCAAAATAGAGTCTGAGTAAGTCATTCATAGGCCTGCTTACAGACATTAGACAGCCTTCTCCTGGATGTTTCCACCAAGCTTCCCAGGGCCATGCAAATGAGGGCGGCCAGATCCCTGCTCTTGCTTCTCAGTGGTCTACCCATTGGTCCCCCGACAGCCTCGTGTTCACTCTGTCCCAGAACCGAGCAAGGCACAGGGGTCCAGAGAGAATGAACTTCAGTTCATGCCCTCCATACTTGACATTGTGAAAGTGATTTCAGCCGTGTGCCAGGTAAGGTTTTATTTAACAGACAACTGTTTATAATTTTAAGTAATTCAACACCTCCCTCCTCACCTTAACATTGGGAAATTAAAAAAAAAGAAATTAAATAAATAAGTTCTATTATATTAAAAAAAAAAGTTTCAAGAGGTAGAAAAATAGCCCCACCTCACTTACTTTTGTTTCAGTGCTTGCTTACATTCCGATTCCATGTTTTTTAAGAGTTTATCAGAGGTTAGGAACCAAAGTGAGAAAATAGCAAATATTTGTATTTGCTAATGGACTTCTGCTGTGCTCTTGAGGGAAACACTCACTCATCAAACATTTATCGAATGCATATTATGCACCAAGCTCACTGACAGAGGGATGCGGAGATGAAAGCCAGCCCCTGCCCTCCGGGGTCCCACTGTCTAGTGGGGAGATGGGTAAGGAACCTGACAAGGACAACACAGCACTGGTCCCCACCGTGCTGTGTGCAGACCACTGGAGGGATGCAGCGGCATACCGATGATTACTTTTTATTTGAAATATTCATTAGTACTTTAAACATTTTATTTCAGATATTGAGATAGTCTCTTGTTTTAATATGTGAAAAAATGCACAGCTAGTACATTACAACCATGAGTCCTTGGGAAACACTGCACGATGGAGCTCATATAAATACAGATATTTATATGCTAAAAAAAAGGCCAGTTTAAAGAAAAACAACAATGTAAGTGTTGAGGACTAAGGCAGGCCAACGTGGGTAATAAAAGGATGCCATGGTACAGAGGCTGGGTTCTGTGCCGTGGGCACAGAGGGGCAGCTACAAACACCATGTGCCTGGGCACTCAGAGGGCTCCGCAAAGAGCTGCTACAGGGTGAGAAGTCATGCTGAACATAAGCACATGTATTAGGACTCTTCCTATGTAGAACTGTTGAATCTCAGGTTTGGATGGAACCTCTAGCGTCATCAGTGACACTGTCTGTAATTAACTTTAGGGGACTTCTGTAACAGAGTGACAGAACATTAGTTCATTTTAATCTATACCCCTGTGTGCTCAGCTTGTGGCTCAAGTGGCCTAGTGGGAATATGAACTTCAGAAGTGTTTAGTTAACATTTGAAAGACTAATGAAAAGCCAGATTCTAGAGGCAGCTAGGACATGTGCCGTAGCTATCTTTATCTTATTAATTAGTTACTCTTAATTAGCATAACTAATAATGGTTAATGAAGACATTAGAAATGGCAGTGAAATATGTGGACAGGCTTGAAGGAGTGTCATTAGCATTTCTACAGCATGCCCAGAAAGGTTATCAGAATCTTGAAGTCCCTAATGGTCTCCCTGGAATTACATCCATTTAGGATTCTGGCTTAGTTCAGCACCCACTCACTTAAAGGAGAATTTTATCACTAGCCTTGGTAGGCTGACTCTTGTTGCTGGATTTATTAAAACCTCAAGTGGGTCTTTCATGTAGGTTGCTGGCAACGTAATCTTCAACAAGGAGAGAGAACACGGACTTCCTAGGACACACTGAGCCTTCTGGCTCACACTTATTTCTCTGTGTGGCAGAATGCAGTCTATTTGCTTTCATTTTGCTATGTTACTTGGCAGGCCCTCAATGATCTCCAATTTCTGTCTACAATGGTGGCTACTGTCTACCGGGAAGAATTTAATAAATGTGAAACATCAAACTTGTGACAGTCAGTCTCCGCTGAACTAGCTCCATCAGAAACCTTAAGTGATTTGTCCAAGATCACACAGCTAAGAGATGGTATGAGGTTAGATGTAGTGGTTTTTCTCAAATCTCTCCAACCAGTGGTTATTTACTAGGTATGCACATCCCAATTATCTAAGGAACTTTTAAAAAATGCTTATGTATGTGTTTAGCCTAGAAAATTCTGATTCCATAGGAGAGCTGGGGTAGGAGCACAAGTGATTAGGTTTTTAAAAAATCTGTACAGGTGACTGGAGTGTACACATACACACACACACCATGGAGAATTACCAGGCCATCTCACAGATTCAAAGAGGCACATCTTCTATGGCTGCAGCCGCGTGGTAGGTACTTGACATGCTGCGTATTATTTAATCTTTATAAGAAATCACTGGTTAAGTATTCTTAGTATTTCACAGATCAAGGAATGGATGCAGAGAGAACTCCAAAGTGACAGCACACAAATGGCAATGTTGAGATTCCAAGATGGATTTTTTGGTCTCTATCAATCCTGCCCTTAACCATGTTGTTCTGCTATATAAAACATTTATATAAAGTTGCTCAAAGGAATTTCTGTTGCTGAGGTCTCAACCTGCAGTTTTGGATAACACAAACCAGAGAAATGTCCCCTTTTAAAGGGTTCTGAGTTGTTGACAGCTATTTGGAATGTTTTAGGAATAACTATGCAGAGCAACTGCGTCTTACACATTGCTCTAGAAATATGAAAGTCCAGCCATTTTGGAAACAATTTGGCAGGTTTTTGTAAAATTAAACACATACTTACTGCATGACCCAGAAATCCTACTCCTATATTTGCCCAAGAAAAATTAAAATATACGTCCACAAAAAGACACGTACAGAAATGTTCATAGCAGCATTATTTATAAGAGTCCCAAACTAGGAGCAATCTCCATGCTCTTGACCTGGTGACAGATAAGTGTAGTAGCATACCCCTACTGTGGAATATTACTCAGCAATTAAAGGAATGAAATACGATACATGACTCAATCTCAAAAGCTCTATGGTTAATGAAAGAAGTCACAAAGAAAAGAGTACACACTACACAACTCCATGCACACCCAACTCTAGAAAAGGAAAAGCTCTAACGTGAGAAAGCAGATCCAGTGGTGCCCAGAGCGGGAAGGAGACTTTCCAGGGAATTGCTGTGTATCTTGGTGTGCACAGTGGCCACACAGCTGTATAAAATTACCAGTGTTCATCTAACGAGATACTTAAATTTTATTATATGTAAATCATACTTTAATGCAAAAAACAAAACAAGATTATGCAAATTCCGAAGACCAAAACCAAAAAGCGTCCCCACGCTGCTCATGGCCCACAGACGCCTAGTTTTTAACCCTGGTCGCAGGAGACAGACTCCATGCTTGCTGCTCCTGAAGAAACACAAGGATGACAGGAAGTCATTCACCGCCCGCCCCAGCCGGCTCACAACAACGGCGGATTCACACTCACCCCTCTCCCAATTCTGTCTCCACCCTCGGAAGATGCCAATCGCTGCCATGCTGCCCCCTGGCTGTTTGGGATCCCTGTCAACATCACCCAAGCTGCCCTCCCAGGCTCCTGCCAGCCTCCTTCATTGGCAGCTCCCCTCACTGCTCTGAAGGTGCAGAGCGCTCTCTCCCGGTGGGCAGATGCCCGTGGAGGTGCCCAAGGTCAATGATCATAGCCCTGTGCTGATGTCTGGCAGAGACGTTCAGCCATTACGTTATGATCAGTGAGGGATACTTTGGGGGGCAAAGGCTGTTTCTGGAACCTATCCAAAGATAATCCCAGCGGTATGCTCAGACATACATTCTGTCATCAGTATTATCATCAAACACCTCATAGTTAATATATGCACGTGGCTTGAACAGAGAACATGGAATAGTAAAAATAAAGCTCAGAACCTAACTGCCAAAACTCAGAGTGCTCTTGGATCTTAGGCAGGAAGCTCTAGAACATGTCAGAGGGTTCAAGGCAGACTTTCTGCTTTCAGAAAACAGATGAATGAATGCCAACTGCATGCTGCTGGCCTTACTCTGTTCTAATATCATAATAACATTTAAATAAAAACACCACTAACTACAATATCAAATTCATGCCAGCAGTTACAGCTAGACTGTTAATGAGAAAAAGGCAGAATGTAAGACTGTATTTGCACGAAAAGCTACATAAAGAATAATTTCAAAATATGAATAAAACCTAAAAATAAGGAGGGAAAATAACTGCAGGGATGGTATTCTGATTTCTTCCTTTATCTTCAAAAACATTTCCCTTTGTTTTGAGTGTGTAACAAATAAAAACGAGGAGAAGAAAAAAGGGATCACAAGAACCCATCTCTTGCCATCACTTGCCAGGCACACGCTTCCTTGCTTCCCCTCAGGTCATGCGCAGGAAGGACAAGGCTCACAAGCCCTGTCCAACCCTGGCTTCACTCTACAGGGATAGGAAGTGTTTCGCAAGCCTTTACTCATGCTGATGGAGATGGGCCCTTCTTCCAAAGCTGGCTGCATCACACTGGCCAATTGAAAGAGTAAAGGCCAGAGCACTAGAGCAACAGAGCGGGTGTGCACCTAGAAAGATGACTATGGATGGCTTTCATTCTGAAAATAATTTTTTAAAGTGATACCTTAAGACATATGGTTAATACAGTTTTTTCCCTCAAAGCAAAACTGGGTTAAAAATTTTAAGTTCTATTTAAAAAATGCACTTAAGGGGCCAGGGCGATGGCTCAGTGGAATAAGCGCCTCCCTGGCAAGTGCAGGGACCCGAGTTCTATCCCCAGTTCTGCAAAATAAATAAATAAAAAATGCACTTAAAAAAAACTGTAGTATATCCAAACCAGTTTCATCAATGTGGTAAGATTTTATTTGATTTCAGCTACTTCAGGCTTTCTGACATGTAAACTTCTAAAACCCTAAGGGAATATCCCCACCCCCCACTTCTAAGTAAACCTGGTCTCAGCAAGTAATTCAATGATGTCATACTCAGCAGAGCTGAAAAAACAAGTTGCAACCACAACATGTAGCATCTGAAGAGGCAACAGAGCCTTGTGATCAAGAGAACAGGCATTTTGGGAATCGGCTCATGGCAGGGGGTAAAAATCCCACCTTTTAACGGAGGTCTTGGTTACCTACATAAATAGCTTGAATACTTTTCTTAGAAAAACACTGTGAAATCTGTGGACTGTAGTAAGAACCTGTAAAAGAAACATATCAATGGGTTATGTAAAAAACACAAAAGAAACTTTGTTCTTAAGTTCTTTCTGCCTTGCATACATAGTATGTATCTGATAAAGAATATTGATGGTACATGGGTATAACTCAGTACCAAAGTGATTGGTTAAGGCCCTGGGTTTGGTTCATAGCACCACCAACTGAATGGAACTGAAGGAGACCGAACCTAGCCGAGCCTTGCTTAGCCAAGCCACAAGACAAAATAAGACAAAGAATAATGATGGAGAGAAAAACTATAAACTAGAAGTTTCAAGTTATTTTCATGTAGGTGGTAGCTGCAGATAACAGCTGACGTGTGCTACAAAGTGACCTATGGTTCTACTCTTAGTATAGGAACACCTGAAAATGAAAGGCAAAAACCAGAGACTTGAAAACAACCACCCAATCAGAATTACTGGCCAAATCAGTTTTCCAGAGTACCATACGCCTTTATCTTTGCTCACTCTGTTCACTGTGCCTGGAGTCCCTTCTAACCCTCCCTACCCAAACCCTACCCCTCCTTTGAGAATCAACACACAGAAGCACCGTCTCCTGAGCCCTGCCTGAACTGGTGTAGGCTGGCAATAATCTCCCAACCTGGGAACTGTGGAGGGAGGTTTCTGATCACTATTCATGCTAATTAGCATTTTTCCCGAGTATCTCTGAGCACAACGTCAGGTTCCTAAGGCAAGAATATCCTGCGTCCCTATATACCCAGCAAAGTGCCCTGCACATATTTGTGAAATGAATCACCATTTTCCTAACAAATGCTTCCCAGGATAAAAGCATTTATGAGTGGAACCAGTTTCTGTAGGTAAGTGAATTTCATTGATGGATGTTAGACTTTTTCCCACAAGGGGCAGAGAAATGAAGTATATGCAATGAATGTGAATACCTGGCCCTCAGGAGAGGGCTTATGTGAGGCTGCAGGAACTGTGGGCATATCTCACCATGGACACATCCCATATTCACTGCTAACTCCATGAATGACAGAAGCTGTGCTGACTTTGCCAGGTGGTATTTGACACTTAAACCTCGAAAGAAGACTCTTCTACAGAAATAGACATTTGAGATTTCATTTTCCCTAAGGCCCCCATTCCTTGTATCAGTAAATCATCAATAATTAAATAACAACACTTAAACCAAGACCATCCAGGCATACAGGCCCAGGGACTAAGCCACACAACAGTTTGTACAGCTCTCTTACCAAGGGTAACTTTAAAGATTATCCAGTCTTGAGTTGAAAACAGTGTGTGGGTAATAGCGCTTAATGCTGCATTTTATCAAACTGCTTACTAAATTCAAATTAAAAAATAGAAGATGATGAAAATTTACATTACCAAAACTTATATCACAAATTGGCAGAGTCTGGAAGGATTTTCTACTATACTAATTGAACTAGGTTGCTAAATTTACATAAGAAACAATCTACTGCCCACAGAGTCATTTACTAGATTAAATTTTTTAAAAAATGGTTCTTAATAAGCACAAATTAAGAAGCTCTTGCTCAGAAGTGAATCCAGTATTGCAATTTGGGAGTTACAAGAATTTGGACCTAGGCATTTTTTTTTTCTTCATACACCCCAACTTGCTTCTTGTGGTAAGAAGAATCAACAGCAGGCAGCCATAGTAACAGCAGGACATGGTGCCCAGAACCATGAGCAATGTTGTCCTCATAGGGAGACACGTTTTGTGTGGTGGTGTTGGGCAGGGTCCTGAAGGAGATGCAGTTGTGCACACAGGGTTGGACTTGTCTCCTACTAGAGTCAAGGGACAAGAGAGGAAAGAAGTTTCGGTTTTTTCCAATAAAGACAGTCTCGTGACAAGAGAACTGAGAGAGAACTGAGAGTGCAAAGCCATTATTCATCTGCATATCCAACAAGAGGTTCTGAAAAGCAACCAAACAAAAAACTTCAAACAACATGAGGATGATGGAAAAAAAAATTACAGAACAAAGGAAAGGAAACAACATTCTGAAGATTCATAGAAAACATGAAATTCTGTAATAACTTTTTAAAAAATGTATTTGGTACAGGGTCTCACTGCACAGCTTGGACTTGTGGTGATCCTCCTGTTTCAGCCTCCCCAGCGCACCCCCTCATGCTTGCCTAAGTAAGCACTTAGTCCACTGAGCTATCTCTCCAGCCTAAATCATGAAATTTTGAAATTGTGTACTAAAGGAAAAAAAAGTTTTGAAAATTGGCAACTTAAAATAGTGGGAAGGCAGAGCCTTTATAAAGTGAGGGCAGAAAATGTAAGGGAAGAACTGGTGAGATTTAAGATAAAAGCATAAGACACAAAGCAATGGACTCAGGAAACCCATGCTGCAAAAAGTACAATCAGTGATCCTATAAAGAGTAGACATGAGAAAAAAATTTTAAATACATGACAAACATGGAAAAGTAGTTTAAACTGTCAAGGTCTAATGTGAAAATCAAATGTTCAGAATCCAGAAAGTTCAAAACTGAAGAAATAATAAAGGATGTAATGACAGAAGACTCCTGGGGTAGAAGGAAGACTTGAATTTTCAGACTTCAAGTTGCTATAATCCATGCAAAGTGCGTAAAAGACCTATATTGGTAATACCCTGGATAGACTGTTCAATCCAAATACGCATGAAGCCCAAGCTAAACAAAACCAACAAATTATTACTCATGATCAAATAATCGGGTACAAATACACACACAAACTCATGCTCATGTGTAGCATACATACAATTGTTGGTAATGCTTGTATATAAATCAGACTATACCTAAATCATGTTCCTTCCTTGAAAAACTCACCTGAATATATATCCAAGTCTAGTGTAATGCTAGCAAATTAAGAATGGGGAAGTCATAAATGAGATGAAAATTTATCTTCAAAGATTCTACATTAAGGAAATAATATAGTCTATGAATGAAGATATACAACATCAGCAATAAACTAGAAAATAAATGTTTAACAAAGAGATAACATTCCTATAAGGTAACAATATGTATTATATAATCACTATGAATAATAATTACAAAGAGCTTAATGGTATGAAAAATACTTTCAGTATCATCTTAACATAAATATCAGGAAACAAAATTGTATATGTTGTTTATAAATAAAATACATATAAAAAGCTAGGACTAACTATGCTAAACTTTATCAGTTGCTACAATTAGCCAGGATGATTATGAATAATTTTCTGTTTCTTCTATTTAATTTTTTAGCCATTACATAAAAACATAAAAGTACACATTCACATGGTAATGTTTTGATAGCTCCCTATTTCTTGATAAAGATCTTTTTCTATAAAGTTTTCAAAAGCTTTTATTATAAGAAAATTTTAAATTATGAAAAAATACAATTACAAAGCTATGTGATAATTGTAAGATAAGATATTGAGGAAGATGTGGTGGTATATATTTGGTATATACTTGCAATCCCAGCACTCTGGCAGGCTGAGGCATGAGGCTGTCAAATTCTAGCCTATGCTGATAACTTAGCGATTTAGTGAAACTCTGTTTCAAAATAAATAATAAAAAACATGCAGGGGATATAGCAAAAGCCCTGGGTTCAATCCCCAGTATCACCACTGTTCTCCAAAAAGGAAAAGCAACAGTAAAACAAAAAAAACCAGTATAGCATAGTACATGAATTTATGGCTGAAAGCCGGAAGGGAGTACTTAAAAATTGCTTGTTACAAGGTAGAATAATTAGGACAAATTTTTAAAAATGAAATTAATATTACTATTTTATGTTTTATAGGAAAAATGTGATTTAAAAAGAATGGCACCAAGTATGTTAGTCACATCTTCAATATGGTATCAGGAAAAGAAATCTTTCCATGCCAGAAATCACCATCTGCCCAGTTTCCCAAAAGCCATTCTGGTGGCCTTCCATGCTCCTCTGGATCACTGCTACTGTAATTCAGGCAAGCTACATCAGGGCAGGGCTCTCTTATGTTTTATGCTCTATCCCCGGCACCTAGCCCTGTGTTAAGGAAACTGTAAGTGCTCAAGAGATACTTGGCAAATGAAGAAATGAATAAAGGAAGGAACGACTGTTTCATTTTATAGATACATCTTTTGGTTAAAAGAGTTCTTTGCATTCACTTAATTTTTATAGCATCCCAATGTTGAAAACTGCACGGAAAATGGGCTACAGGAATTGCCTTCATTCAGCACAGATCGCAAGCTCCATGGAAATCCAGCCAGAGCCAAAACCTGGTGCCATATTTTTATTTCTCTCTTTCCATTTCAAAAGAAAAAGCTGTAGTTAATTCTAATTTTCCTGCAGGCGGAGGGAAGGGGAACTTTTTATGTGTATGAAAGAATGGCACACCCCCAGCCATCTGAGGACAGTTCCTCCCAGGAACACCTGTTTGCTTTCATTGAAGCCTGTCCAAATTGAGTCCCCAGGATCAGGAGCTTGCTCTTCAAATGTCCCACTATTCTACAATATTTATTCCCCACCTGTCTGATGGCCTCGATAGCTTGGGCATGCTCCAGCCAGGGAAAGCTGTTTCTTGGCCTGACATGGCAGAGCTAACAGCAGCTAATGTCCACCCAGAATCTGGTCTCGATCTAGTAGTTCTTGAGTTAAAAAAAAATGCCGCTCATTTCCCAGTCCACTAGGTTATCACAAATTCTTAAGGAAAAGAGGTAAGCAATTTTTCATCTTCACACTAATATGTGACAAAACAAACATACTTTTCAGTCTTTGATTCTTAAAGCTAATTTATCAGTTTCTACTCATATTTAATACTTAGTATTCTAGTCATATTAGTTATCTGACACTAAAAATGAGGGCTAGTAAATTAATTTATTTGACAAGAAAACTTAAAATTTGGAAGGTACAAAGCAATAAAAATGGCCTTAAACATAATTTAACATGCAACTTAAGGAAAGAATAAGAGATACAAGCATCAAAATCTAGTTAGAGTAGTGAAATAATGTCTTATTTAAAAGATTCTAGCCATGAGAAAACTACATTTGAAAAGCTTACATAAAGCCTTATAAAATAAGAGGACCTTTTATCTTCTCCAGATACACGAGCTTTAAAATACTTTATCTAAGCAATTTCATGGCACATAAAAACCTCAGTGAATAAATAAAATGTTCTTTTTTCCCCCTCAATACAGAAGCTTTAAAAATTATCCATATAAATAGGCTGGCCTTGAACAAACAGATTAAAAGACCTAAAAGGCTATGGCTTCAGATCAGGTATACAGAATAGAAAATGAATGCTTTTCTTTATTGGCTGAGTAAGTTTTCAACTAACTAAATTTCTATAAGTCCATTCGATTTTAAACATTTAATTGTAATGCATGAAAATTTCAGTAATTTTTAAGTGATAAATTTACCAAGTAATATGCCATAATAAAGAAATCTATGCATTCTGACAATGTTCTTTGCATGTATTCATGAATCATACACGCTACGTGTGAGTAACCTATAGTAGCATTTCGAAGGCCATGAAGTTTCCTGGCATGCAATTTTAGTCTAATGCCTGAAGATTCTCAGTATTTTCTAACACATGAAAAAACGCTTTTCACAATTGGTTACAATTAGAACTACTCTGGTGATTTCAAACCTTTCTTAATTTTAATATTTCTCAAAGAAAATCTTTTACTTTTAGTTTTTAAAGAGAATAAAAAATGGCAAAATATATTAGAAACTATACAGAATTTCGCTAAGCAAAATGATAGGAATTCAACAATGGATGTTATGTTTCATTACTGTCTTCAAATTAGTTGTTCAGATTACCAGATATAAGCATGCAAAACTGGTCCAAAACTTGATCAAAAAAGTTAAAAAGAAAAAAATGTTAAGCATTAGCTGTTCCTTTCAATAGACCAGTAGAAATCAGCAATACAATTCAATACAATTACCATGCTATCCTGTACACACACACACACACACACACACACACACATTTTTCCTTTTTTTAATTTTTAAAATCTTTTATGTATCTATTTGGTATAGAGTCTCCCTCCACAGCTCAGACTCATAGTGATCTTCCTTTCTCAGCGTTCTCAGCACTGGGATTACAGCTGTGCACCACCGCACCCGGTTCTGGTGGCCAGCACGGTGCAGGACCAGCATGGCATGTGGTACTGAGGATCGAACCCTGGTCTTTGCACTTGCCAGGCAGGAACTATCTCCCCAGGCCCTTCTCTTTCTCCTTTTCCTCATTCCAAATATTCCTATCTTAAACTCATGGATTTTTAAAAATTGTCCATAAATTTAACAGTAAAATGAAGTTCTGGCATCTCTTAACTTTATGAGCAGATGAAGTTCCAAGTTGTTACTATGCACATTCAATGCAGGAGCCAAAGAGCTCTTTCTAACAGCATCTTCAGCAATCAAACTATGCTGCTGGGAGCTTTTACCTTAAAGCTGTCACAAAAAGTAAAGTGACAACCTACAGGGCTGGCCTAAGAGTGAGGTCGCAGCCTCCAGCTAGTGGCTGCCTCTAAAGTCTTGCTTGTCCACTTAGCCCATGGATTTCTTCTTCCAGGCCTCTCTTACTCATTGATCTCTGACAGCTACCACAAGCTATGCACTGTTGTACCTCACCATCCACAAACCAAGGTTCTCAAATTAGATAAACCTATGGGGGAGTTTGCATCTCCAAGGCCCGATATTTGATTTCATAAAGTAAACATTAAACATTTACAGTTGAGAGGGATGCTAATGCTGTTACTGTGAAGATACTGATAAGGACATCTTTTATCTTATCCTGGTGGAGTAACCTTGGGCAAGATTCTCCCCCTAGGTTGGATGTGGTGGCGCACAACTAGAATCCCAGCACTGACAGAGGCTGAGGTTGGAGGATCGTAAGCTTGAACCCAGCTTGGGCAACTCAGTGACTTAAAAGATCCTGTCTCAAAATAAAAACCAAAAAAACCAAAACATTGGGATTGTAGTTTAGTGTGAAGGCCCTGGGTGTCAACTTCCACAGGGTTTAATATCTACAATTGTTATGGTTTGATTATGTCCTCCAAAGCTCATGTGCTCTTAAAAGAGCATATGTTAGAAACTTAATCCCTACATTCATGTATTATTGGTATTTGGAAGGGGTACCTTAGGGGGATAATTAACATTGATAAGGTCATGATTGGAGCTTTCTTGATAGCACCAGTGGCTTTATGAAAGGAGGAAAAAAGACCAGCTATCAGTTTGCTCTGTTTTGACATGTGATACCCTCTGCCATGATAATACACTGTTAAGAATACTGTCACTAGATGCAGGTAATAGGACCATGACTTGGACTTCCTGTACTCCTGTTCTATGAACCAAATAAGCTTCTATTTTTTTTTTTTTATAAACTTCTCAGTTGCAAAGCATGCTGTTATAGTAACAGAAAATAGAAGACATTAAGGTATTAACGATAATATCAATTCACTGAATTTTTGTCAGGATTACCTTAAATGAAACAATGTATGCAAATGTGTCTTATAAGGCATAAGGCTTTGTATACATACAGTTTAATTATTATGATGATCTTTAAAGACTTATTTTTTATAAATGATCTGATTCCTTAAGAAAGATATCTTTGCATTTTCAAGTTTTTTGGTTGAACTTTGTAGAAAAAGTCGAACAAGTATTTCTTGTGCACTAACATACTTTAAATGGGCTAGACATCAAAATAATTAAATAGTAGTTAACAATGTCTTATCTCTCAACTTTTTTGGAAGTTGGTTGCAGACTATTCAGAAAATGTTGCAAAATTTTAATGAAAAATTCCAAGAAAGATGCATAAATATTTGCATACATGCAACTTTTCAGAAAATTCCACTGGTTGGAGACTCCATAGAGCCATCCCAGGAGAGGAACCCCTGCCTTGTGGCTTGACATTTTATTTTTATTTATTTATTTAGAGAGACAGAGAGAGAGAGAGAGAGAGAGAGAGA
>NDGM011252496.1:0-17466 GCA_002564305.1 Octomys mimax | reverse complement strand
AAAAAAAAAAAAAAAGAAAAAGAAAGTTATTTCAAAATAGTTTAAAAATTAATCTAAGGAAGTAGAAATTTGGCTAAATTATCTACACCTGGATGTGTTCAGCAAACCATTTTCAACAACAATTTGGAAATAATATAACTGTCTAACAGTGTTTCAACATACAGTCATGTGTCACTTAAAGAAGGGCAAATGTTCTGAGAAATGTGCTGTTACTTTATTTTGTCACTGTGCAAACTCCATAGTGTATATTTACATAGTTCTAGACAGTAGAGTTCTCTTCAAGCAATCAAGAGTTGTGGTAAACAAGAGACGCATGAGGTTACTGCAAACATAACACAGCATCCTACTTTACAGTATACTTTAGAAAGTACATCCTAGAATAACAAAGTATAGTAAATATATAAACCAGTAATAGTTATTTATCATTCTTATCAATTATGTGCTGGTTATCGTTATCAAGGGTATATTGTCTCTTTTTATACCACTGATACTGAGGTAGGCTTATATGCCTCAGCAGTACCACACATTTTTACTTTGACTTCACTGTACCTATCTCAGTGAGTGATAGGAAATTTCAGCTCAGTATAAACTGAGGAGACCATTGTAGTTGCAGTCTTTCACTGACCTAACTGTCGTTATGTAGCACACGAGGTTATGTGACAATTAGGCTTTGGAGAATAAAATGGTGAAAAGTTGCTCCCAGTGTAATTCACAGTGAAAATGCCAAAGATACACATAGTTATATTCAAATGTTAATATTTGTTGTTTAATATGTTTTCATTTTCTCATTATATTCACACATATTTTTCGAATTGTTTAATATATATTGATGCTTCCTATTTTTCTTTTTTGTGTATATTTTCCTTTCATGTGAGTAGCACATGTAGTGCAATCTAGTCTTATCTAGTCTGTTAGTAAATTCCTAGACTGCTATTCTACTAAGTTTATGTAAGAATTATGTAAAGACTGGCATTAATAAATCAATTTCTGACAATGAAGAAAAACAAATAACTTTAAAATCTCACTTTAAATGTTATGAGAGAAGGAAATGGATATGTTGTGCAAAATAACTCTGTGTGGGTGCCACTTACGTGTAGTATATATCCTATAAAACATAGTTGTGTTTCAGCAAGTCATATATATGTAATATGAATGACTTAGTTATCAGTGATTGACCTTACCTTTTATGAATTTAACATTACCATAAATTGATTATACTAGCCTATACATTTTATTTTCACTGCCACTCAAATTTTCTTCCAAATTATCATTATAAATGCTTTGTAACTAACAAAAATATTTCTAAAGCCATTCCAGATTTGAGCTGTGGTCAATTTTGAGGTCTTGCTTTAAAAATATATCTACTGCAGTTCCCAAAACTTGAAAGTATCAACGAAGCTTTCAGAACTAGAAAGGTCTTCTGCAAGACCTTTGGACCTCTGGGCAAGTGTCCCTTCTCTGTGATCCTCTTCAGTTTTCAGTTCTCCTGTCACTTGTTTCTCTTCCCTTTCCCCGCCTGACCCCACCCCACTCCCACCTTGACCCTTCAGGTGAACAAAAAACCCCAATTCACCCAAGAAGTGGGAGGTGCATCTAAACAGGGTGCGTGGAGAGGCGACTGGGGGTCTTTGAGGAGTAGAAGAGCTTTCTATCTCCCATCCTAGAACCTCATAGAGCTCTCCATGCTGCAGCATGCCCTTGAGCACACACATAGGCTTAATACCCAGCTCAGGACCTCACTTTTTACCCACTTTCCACTCAACTGGAGATACCCCATCCAGGTACCCAGTTGCCTCCACACCAGCTATCTGGGCTACTCAGCTTTTCCCACCAACCCAGGAGTGCTCCCAGCAGCATCACCTCTTCTTGGGCTTCAGCCTTGTTCAGACATCGCTGACCTGGAGGAAAGAATACCGTGTGCTTCTAAGAGGAGATGCTTTGCTGTGCCTGCTGCGCAAGTCCCTGTTCTGATTGGTTGGCAGGAAGCCTGAGGCAACCAATGGAAAGTGTGGACCTGCGGGGATGGAGAGGCAGTGGGCATCGCTCTTACCCGTGAATGGTCCAGATCCCAGAGTGCGTACTTCCTCTTGGTCCAAAGCTCTGGCTCCCAGTGAGACCTTGCCACAGATCTCTATCCTGGCTCGGACTAATTCTCGTCCACATAGCTTAATAACTTGGTCCAACCATCCAGGAGGTACCCTCCCAGAAACATGGCTCAGCAGCAGCCAGACTCCTAGGAGCTGGACAGAGAAGAGGCGCAGCATCCTGGACTCCTATCTGTGGCTTCAGAGAGTGCCTCTGCAGCCCCCTGCTAGACTGCACCTGTGTGTCTGCCCTAGGCTTCAGGTTGCTGTCTCTACCTGGCCCAACCAGGCTTTTATATCTTTTGGGCTATCACTCAGCTCTGAAGTCAATGGTTCTAGCTCCGCCCTTTCCAGGTACCTCCATGGAATTTCCTTTTTCAGCTGTTGTTCATCACCCACCCCATCTTTCTTTCCTTCTTTTTTTCCATCTTTTTTTCTTTACCTCATCTTTCTGTCCTTAGCCTTCTTACTGATATTTTCTCTTTTATGCTCAAACCACCCTGCACACTAAAGTTATCCTATAGTTGCAGCATTGCCTTTATCATAGATTGAATTATAGCCATTACACTAAAAATTAACAAGAATATAGATCACTTATCTTCTTATAGCCCAGAGTTTTCCAGCATGGAAAACTTCAAATCTAAATGAGATTATAGTTAAATAATACAGTCTGCATGCAGTATATCCTTCAGAAATAAAATTGGTAAATATACTGTTAGCAAGAGAGAAAAAACTGATGACTTTTAATCTGAATCCCAGGAAAAGCATTAAAGTTCTCAGCAAAAAAAGCTTGTACAGTAATTTCTTAAAGGTACATCACACTTTCTCTGTTAGATTTTCCTTTTACTTCTCTGTGAGATTGATTATAACCACTTAACCAAATATTATTTTGAAATTATATTCTACATGTGCAGATATTGAAAAGAGGAAAAAAAGAAAAGCAAATACCTGCATAACTCCACAATTTCAGAAAAAATATTTTGCTAGCAAAAATTATATGCTCATATTTTTTACTGTGATCTATGTTAGCTGCGTTTGGTAAGAGGTGATTTCTAATTTAATCACCTCCTAATTTAACTTTAAAATATCAACAGTTTGATGTAATAGACATGCCCATTAAATAAATCATCTAAATGTACAAGGAACTTTTAAAAGTATAATACGTCCATATTTTTCAACACTTTATTTGCTTGTATTCATAATCTCAGATTAACTCACCTGGAAATAGAGTTATTGAGTAAAATAATTCTAACTCCTACTTTGGTGATATTTCAACAGGGCGTAGTCAGCATTAGTCAAATACAAGGTATTGCATAATTCTAAAAAAATAAATAAATAGATAACTTGAACAAAGCTGTAGTTTGGTCAGGGGCATTATTTTGAAGTGGTTTTTACTGAGAGAAGCAGCTTAGACAAAGTTTCTTGACACTGAGATTTAAAGGTGTTTTGGGGTTAAAATTCTTATGACTCCATTTTCAAGGCTGTCTTCCAAATTAACTGTTCACTGAAAATTGTACATTTCTATGGATATTTTAATTTTTTAATTTGCTTCTGTTTTAGAGTCCTCGCAAGTGTCCACTGAAGTGGCCATTTTGTTTCACAGAGAGAGGAAACAAAATGATAGCACTTATCTACTTGTCTAGAGCAACTTTAGCCAGCACACACAGGTGCCAGAGGTGGGCTTACCTCACTGTTAGCAGTCACAGACAAATGCAGCCCTCACAGACTTGGTAGGCACAAATCAAAGAGATTTCTTCCTAAAAACAAGCAAGAAAATTAACAAAAAAACTTTTTTGAAGAGAAATAATGACTGTATCCATGGATACAGCCGGCAGGTGCTAGAGCAGGGATCCAACTCCACGTTAACTACATTCCAAAGCTCAGTTCTTTGGCAACACTATATTCCCAGAGTCCTGTTCCAGTTGGAGTTATTTGGAAGAATGAAGATTAATACATGCAAACCACTGTCTTTGGAAAAATCACTGAAGACACAAAAGCTTGGGCTCTTGAGGCTTGTAACAGGCTACTTATGATTTCTCAATGTCTCTTCAAAAGCAGTATTCAAATGACACAGTTTTTCTGGCAAATACAACTTAAAAACACCTATGGAATTTCCTGGCAAAGGTTTTGTTTTCCTAATTCAGACACTAAGAATTCTTGTTTCCCTCACCTTTCCTGAGTGAAACAGACACTAGAAGAGAGTCCATTTTTGAGCCATGATGTAGGAGGCAACAGGAGAAAGGCCTGTGAGCTAATCATGGCTTACTGGAAAAATGGGAGGAGTCTGCTCAGGCTACTTAGAGGTGACTGCTGGATGTGTTGGATGCTTACTCCATAGGCCCTTAAAAGCCACTGTCTCAGGATTTTCAGAGAGGGAAAAGGAGACCAAGAGGAAGAAGGAGAGGGAGGGAGAAGGGCAGAGAGAGAAAGGGAGAGAAGATTTTAAATTTTTAATTAAGATGTAATAATTGTATATATTAATATGGTACTGTGTGACAGGTCCACACATACCTCTAGCATACATAGATCAAAGCAGGGTAATTAGCATTTCCCTCTCCATATTGTTTATGTGTAGTCTTTGAATTCCTCTTGTCTAGGGCCTCATAAAATATATTAGTACATTACTGTGAACTGTAGTTATCCCACTGTGGTACAGAACACCACAGCTGATTACATTTACCCAACTGTGCTTTTGGCACCAGTCACCTACCCTCCCTTTTCTTTCTCCTCACTTCCCAGCCTCTAACGTTCATTATTCTGATCAATCACAAATTAAGATCAACCATTTTTAGCTCTTACATATCAGAGGAAACATGTAATACTTTATTCCATGGCCGGCATATTTCACTTAACATAAAGTCTTCTAGGTCCATCCATTGTGCTACAAATGGTGGGGTTTCTTTTTTCTTTAAAGCTAAATACAATTCTATGTATACATGTTGTGCTTTACTAACCCATTCATTCATGGGCATGTAGGTTGATTTTATACATTTGGCTGGTATGTATAGTACCACAATAACCATGGGTGTGCAGGTATGTCCTTTCTCATGGGTAATTTTATTTCCTTTGGCTATATTCTTAGTATGGGATAGCTGAATCCTGTATGATAACTGTATTTTTTTTAGTTTTTCTGAGGATCCTCCATGCTGTCCTACATAATGAGAATTCTAATTTACATTCCCATCAGCAACTTATAATTGGCTCTTTTTCTACCATCCTTACCAGCATTTGTCATTCTTTTGTCTTGTCTTTTGATAATTGCCATTTTGCTGGTGTGAGATGTTATCTTATTATATTTTTATATGCATATCCCTGATAGCTCATGATACTGTCTGTTGGCTATTTATATAACTTTCAGAAAAAAATCAAAGTAATGATTTTTTAAAGATAACTGAACTTTAAGAAAATGCAGAAAGAATTTAAAGAAATCAAGAATACTGGCCCCTACAATAAATGAATAAAACAAGATGAGAAATTTAATAGAGATTGAAATTAATTTTTAAAAAGGGAAATCTTGACCCCGAAACTGCAAGTGAAATTAAGAATTCAATAGAGAGAAACAAGAGTAGAAATGATTAAGCAGAAGAAAGAACTTCCAAACCTGAGTACAGGGTTTTTGAAAATATACGGAGGAGTAAAATAAAGTAAAAATGAAAATGATTGAAGAAAAACTATGCATTTATCTTTAGAGACTCAAAAGAGCAATTACTCAAATAATGGGAGTTATAGAGCCAAGGCAAAGGAATAGAAAGCTCATTTAATGAGATAGCTTAAGATTGTTCAACTCAGAGAACAGATACAAATAATTGAGAACAAAAAGCTGAAAGGTTTCCAGTCAAATTCAATCTAAGTAAGACTACACCAAAATATATTGTAATCAAACTGTCAAAAATCAAAGACAACCAGAGAATACTGAACACAGCAAGAGAAAAGGATGAAAATAGGAATAAGGGAGTTCCTAAAAGATACAGATGATATATCAATAGAAACCCTCCAAACCAGGAGAAAAGATGCTGAAGGACTGTATCTTGCCAACAAGATTACTGCATCTAGCAAAGCTATCCCTCAAAAAGAAGGAAAAGACAAAGACTCACACAGAAAAATTATGAAGTTCATTACTATAAGAACTGTCTTAAAAGATATGATAAAGGAAGTTTTCAAGCTGAAAGAAAAAATTGCTTCTTAGTAACAACAAAAACCTCTATAAAATTATTTCCCCTATTCATGAGACAGCAGAAGTGCCAGCCAAACAATGGGCCTGCTTTTGGACAAGGCAAAAATCTGGTACAGGAGGTTTATTTTGGCTATTGGAAGAAGAGTCACATCATAGAAGCTGAGGAAAGATCCATGAGGAGGAATGATCCAGATGACTCCATGTCTGAATAGAGGAGGAACCATGTGCAAGGGAACTCAGAGAATATCAACAAGAAACATGGAGAGGAAGAGAATCTATCCTAAAAGGAAAGAGACACTGAGATGGATTAACCAAACACAGCATGGTGGCCAGGTTGACCTCTGCTTTGAAGATTCCAACCAGAAGAACACTACTCCAAGACAATCACAGAACATTCTTCAAAGAAGAGAGAACCACCCAAGACTGAAAGAATCTGCTGCAGATGAAACCTGCGAGAAGAATGTGGGAGACAGCTCCCAAAGTGGCCTTCCACACTTAACAGTAGGTGAGTAACCTCTCCTATATTTATTTCAACAAATTAGAAAATTTTGAGGAAGCAAACAGATTCTTAGACACATAGAAACTATCAAAACTAACCCAAAAGACATAACTATGCTTAATAATCCAATAACAATCAATGAAATTGACATTGTAATAATCTATCAGCTTAAAAGTCAAAGACATGATGGATTCACTGCTGAATTCCACAAATCCTTTGAGCATGTTATATCACCAGTACTCCTCAAACTCTTGAAAGAAATTGAAAATGAAGGAGTGCTCCCAAATTCATTTATAGAAGCCAATGTTACCTTGATGCCAGAACTGGATAAAGAACTAACAGAAAAGAGAACTATAGGCCAATCTCCTTAATGAATTTAGATGCAAAAATTCTTAACATGATATAATCAAATGTAGCAGAGAGTGTAGCACATTATCAAAAAGATCACACATTATGCCCAACTAGATTTCATCCCAGAAATGCAAGGTGAGTTCAACATACATAAAACAGTAAATGTAACAGCCCATAAATGGGAGCAAAGTAAAAAAATTATGATCATATCAATAGACATAAAAAAGAGTTTCAAGAAAATCCAACACCTCTGCATGATAAAAAAAATCCTGAAGAAAACAGGTATACAAAGACCACACTTGAATATAATAAAGGCTATTTATGGAAAACCAATACTGAGAATCATATGAAATCGAAAGATACTAAAAGTGGTATGCCTAAAATCAAAACAAGACAAGGATATCCACTATCACCTCTTCCGTTTAACATAGTATTTGAAACAGCCAGAGCAATTAGGCAAGAGAAAGAAAAATGATACCGATAGGAAAAGAAAAACTCCAATTATTATTATTTTCAGATGACACGCTATTCTACATTGAACACCCAAGGAACTCCACTGAAAACTCTTAGAATTAATAACCAACTTCTGCAAAGTAGCATAATAGATCAACACACAAAAATCATTAGTATTTGTGTATACCAACAATGAATGGGATGAGAAAGAAATTATGAAAATAATACCATTCATAGTAGCCTTAAGAAAAATGAAATCTCTAGGACTTAATATAAGCAAGTAAGTGAAAGGCCTCTACAAAGAAAACTGCTCTATCAAAAGACACTGAAGAGACCATCAGGAAATGAAAAAATGTCCCCTGCTCCTGGTTAGGCAGAGCCAATATTGTCAAAATGGCCACACTTTCCAAACTGCTATACAGATTCACTGCAGTTCCAATCAAAACACCAAGAGCATACTCTACAGATGTAGAAGGGATAAAACTCCTAGAAATTCTAGGGAACCAGAAGATACCTAGAACAGCAAAAGTAATTTTGGGCAATAAGAGCAAAGCAGGTAGCATAAAATTATCTGACTTCAAGCTATATACTACAAAGCAATAGTGATAAAAACAACATGGCACTTGAACAAAAATAGATGTGTGGATAATGGAAAATGTTGAGGATATAGACACCTCTCCAAACAGGCAACTATTTGATCTTTTATTTTAAAGAGAAAAGAACAAGAACACAATAACAAAAATAAAAACAAAGACAACTATTTGATTTTTGACAAAGGGGCCAAAAGCCTATGTTGAAGGAAAAATAGCCTATTCAACAAGCTTTGCTGGGACAACTGGATATCTATTTGCAGAAAAATAAAACTTCACCCTTTAACTCATATGCTAATTTAAAATAAAAATGGATGCAAAATCTAAACATGAAAACAGAAACATTGAATGTACTGAAAGGTAAAATAGGTGAAACACTTGAAGATGTCGTTGTGGTAAATGATTTTCTAAACAGAACCTTAATTGCACAGGTAATAGGAGCATGGATCAACAAATGGGATTATTTCAGACTAAAAAGCTTCTGTACAGTGAAAGAGCCAGTCAGTAGAATAAAGAGACAACCTACATAATGGGGAAAAAATTCCAAGTTACTTGTCTTGGTTACTTTTCTTTCATTGCTGGGACAAAATATCCAACTACCGAAATTAAGGAAGCAAGGTTTATTTTAGTTCAGTTTGGAGGTTTCAGTCTTTTCTTGGCTGGCTCCAAAGCAGAGTCTCACATGGCAGAGGGCAACAGTTCATGGTGGCAGAAGACAGCAAAAGCAACAAGAGCAAAAAGGGAGGAGTGAACGAGTAAGTCTGTTTCCCTTCCTTATATTGAATGCAGATGACCCACCCCAGACTCACCCCAAGTCGCTATAGCACCCACATCTGTAATCCCAGCATCAGACCATGAAACAATCAGAAGCTCTAGAAGTCCACCCCATTGACTGCATGAGGCTTTGGTGGACATTAGACCTAAACCGTAACACTACTCATCAGAGAACTAACATCTAGAATATACAAAGAAGTCAAACCACCTATAATGAAAGACTCAATCAACAAATGGGTAAGAGTAGTAGGCAGACCTTTCATAGAGGAAGAAATTCAAACAGTCAACAGCATATAAAAAATGTTCAACACCTCTGGCCATTAGAGAAATTAATTAAAACAACACAAAGATTTCACCTTACTCCAGAATGCAAATTATTAGAAAAGCAAACAGTGACAAATGCTGACATGGCTATGGTGCAAAAAGAATACTCCTGCATTGCTGGTGGGAATGCAGACTAGTACAATCATTATGACGATCAGTAGGGATATTTCTCAACGAACTGAAATTAGAATTCCCATGTGACCCTGCTCTCACTCTGCTAGGTATCATCCCAGAAGAGCCTAAGTCCTCATGCTACAGTGATGACACATGCATGTACCAATGTTTACAGCAGCACAATTCACAATAGCTAAATCCTTGATGCAGCCTGTGTACCCATCAATGGATGGATGCAGTAGATGTGGTATCTATATATAATGGAATACTCAGGTAGAAAAGATGGGAAATCTGAGATGTGTAGGAAAATTGATGCACCTGGAAAATAGAAGGTTAAATGAAATGAACCAGACACATAAGCTTAAATACTCTACAGTATCTCTCATTGGAGTGAGGCAAACTAAACCATGTCAGGGCTTAAAGCAAGCCTGGTGATACTGTCTGTGTGGCCTCTCAGCCCTATAAAAAGCATCCCAGAAGCCAAGGGAGAGAAAGCAGGGCCCACGGTGGCCTCTGAAGGACCTCACTGAGTTCTTCTGCTGGGCGGCGCCCCACAGCTAGACAGTCTTGTTGGTGGAGTCTGTGGTTAAGGAGTTAAGAATTAGGTTGGGCTCTGATATAGTCTATATCTGCCAGGTGTCCTTCATAGGAGCAGTGTCCTGAGAGTGCAGTTCATGGCCTGCCACCTGCTTCTGGTGGCCAGGGTCACACAGAAGAATCAGGAGTACTGATTTTTACTTTGGCTGAAATGGACTGGGCTGTGATGAGAGGCTCTGGCCACAGCATGGATGTGCTCAGCAATATTGATGGGCTGTGAAAGAGCCCAACCTCCATGCAGCCTCAGTGTCATGGAACTCAGCAAGGCCAGGGTCTGGCCCAGTGACGCCTGAACTCGAGTGGAGCACTGGGATGCTCTGAGGTTGGAGGCGTGTTCCTAGAGGACCCTTGGGACCCCATGTGCAAACACCTTCCTGTTTGCATCTTGTCCTCCTCTCAGTGTGCTTACTGAGAGCAGCTGCCAGGTACCCTCCACAGCACCCCTAGACACTCTCAGTAGGGCCACCCTCAAGGAGGAATGTGGGAACAGAGCTGGGAAAGGGAGGGATGATCCTTTTCTTGGATGACAGAACCAAGATTTTTTATTGTTATTATGTTGATTATTATTACTGTGAAGAGGAGATCTAGCACTGGCACAGGAGAACATCTCCGCTTTTATTTTTAGGTTTGACTCTTAACATTGGCTGTGATACTGGTAATTTTGAGCTTCAGGCAATTCAGAGATTTTGGTAGCATGGTGTATCAGGAAAAAGTGGTCTTGAGTACACATCAAGTACACCAAACAACACGTTTATGGAAGTCGGTGGGTGCAGTGACTGGGAACACTGGGCTTTTGCAGTGACAGTGGGCAACAGTCTTTCTTGGTTATACTTTTATCAATAATTCTCTCCCCTGAAAGGGAAGATTCTGGTAGAATGAGGTGTAGTTTTGCAGCAGTGCGTTGGCTTCACATGTGTGAGCCCCTGGGCTCAATGACCCCTTTTCCCCTGGTCCCACTACCACCACCACCAAAAGAGAATTATGGAAAACAATAATTTGGAATAAGTCATGGGACAGAATCAGTGTTAGACTTCAGAATGACCAATGATCAGCTCTCTCTCCTGCAATGGCACATCATGAGGTGAATCCTGAGAGTGCATACACATGCCAACCTGTGCCCTGAGGATAAAGCATGTTCTAGGGTATGGGGAATGTTAAATATTTCTGTTTTCAAAAAAGAGTTACTGTGTATTTTGTTTTCTACTAAAATATATTTAGTTTCAAAAAAGAGGGAAATAATCTTGTCTCCATGTTTATTTATTGTTCTCCCCTGTCCACCATCCCTTACAAGAACATACTCCTCTGCTCAAGATGCAGGGCATTTTCTTCCTCACTCATTGATAGATTTCTAGTGACCTTAACCAAACCCAGTACATAACTGGTGCCAGAAATTTTTTGGAATGATTGTATTTTATAAGGGGTTGTATCTGGTATAAGTAAGAATATTTTATGAGCTTCCCATGAGTCTAAATTTAAAAAGGTACCTATCCTAGTCAATCTCCCCCTCCTTTCAATTTTTCACACAACAATGTTTGAGTATTTGGATGTTTTCCCCTCTCATAACTATTCTTACACGTTAGATAAAAGTTAAGGCCTAACTTTTCAAGGCCTTTTAGAATATAAACTTTGGGATCAAATTATCTAGGTTCAAATTCAAGTTCATGTCTGACCTTGGGGAAGTAGTTCAACCTCTCTGTGTCTCAGTTTCCAGGTTCATAAAATGATGCCTCCCTCATGAACTTGTGGGTTGATCATAAAAACATGTACACAATGCTCAGAACAGTTTCTACATAGTAATTGCAGTCTACATGTCTGTCATTAGTGTTGGTTGTTATCTACTGTGTGGGTGCCAGGACACAATTGTTAAATCCAAATAATAGGAGAAACTGAAAATTGAATGTGGTAGAGAAAGCTCAGGTGACAGAATTGCAAACAGTGGACAATTAATTCCCAAAATTCAAAACAAAATAATTTATTAATTTTACATTTAGGCATTGGTAATACACACGAAGACTATCTGAAAGTTAAAGTACCTAAATGATTTTATATTGAGTGTTATAAATTTTATTTTAAAATAGTCCCATAAAACACACTTTGTATTTTAATACTTTAAAATAAAATCCATTATATCAAAATCTTGAGCATTTCAAAGGTCATAAAAATCATGATTCAAGCCAGTAATTTTGTGCTTTGAGATACAGTGAGTAAACACAGCTTCATTTGTCTATGAAAAATTTACTCTGTTCCTTTCTAGCTTTTTCAAGGCTTTCAAAAGTGATCATTCCTTTTGGCAGCTGCAATTTATTCTTCTCTGTTTCCAGTATGTCTTCAGCTTCCCCTTAAAGAACAGAAATATACAAGGTAACAAAGGGGTTTTCCATTGACAAACTGTAACACTGTATGGGGCCACCCCTTCAAATCGCAGTTAAACATTTCACCCATTTTCCTCAGAAGTAATGTACCTTCGGAAAGAAACAAAATGATGAATTTTGAAAATTTCTAGACACATCAGGTGCCAGAGATTTATTTTTGACAGAAGACAGAATTTTGAAGTGTAGACAAGAAAGAACTCCAAAGTCAGGATAATCAGCATTAATCAAATGTGGAAAGTCTTGGGATGGAGATATTACATACATTCCTATGTATTGCCCCTTAACATAAACTAAGTGACAGGAGAAAAAAGGAAATCTACTAAAAAGTCTAATTTTTCAGGAAAGCTCTTTCACCTGAAATCACTTAAAAATCCAAAATAATATTAAATATGTGTTAGTCTTTGTACATATTACACATACACATTTTTATAGACAATTTGTCTTTCAAATAGCTACCAGTAGGAAAGATAGTGATTTCTTGGGCCCAGTGACATTTGCCAACTTTAATTGTGGAACACAAATTAAAAAGTTTTAAAGAATTGTATAATGCATGTTGTTGATATTTTGTAAACCTGTGCTGGTGATGAAGGCAAATACTTTCTATCAGTACTTCTCTTTTGATACACTTATACTCATTTATATTGACAATGTATAATTGTATGTATTTATGAAGTACAAGTTGATGTTATGTATATATTGTGTGTTGATCAAACCAGAGTATTTAGCATACCCATTGCTTTATACATGCATTATTTCTTAGATCCAAATCTAATGGATCAAGTTATAGTTTTTAAACAATAAGAGCATGTTTACCATTTGAAAACATTTTTTTAACCTTAGTCTTAAATAGTAGGTAGTAATAATAATAAAATTCTATGTAATTTGGTAGGTCACTAGAGGTTTTCCATGTGAGAGACACAACCAAACAGGGATTGTATATTTTGAGGTTACTCATTGAAGGAAAAAAAGAAAATAACCTAAATTTCTTACAGTGATAGGTTTCCAGATGTATTTTAAACTTATAAATTTTATAGGAAATTCATATGTGTCTTAACATTAAAAAGTCTTAGAGTAATGGAACCATAATAAAGTTGCCCAATATACAGTCCAACTTACTAGAAAAGTAAACTTGCTTTACTTTAGTAATATGTTCAAGGGAAGGTTGTATAGTACAGTTAATATCTCTTAACTACATATCCAGTATTATGAAGCATTAAGAATTCTCATCTCTATATAAACATGAGATATGAGCTTGGACTAATGAATTGTTAAGCAGATAAATAACATGAAACTGAGAAGGATATGGAAATGAGACCTAACATTAATAAATCAACCCTATACATTTATTTACAGCTTAAAATAGGTATGTATTCCAAAAGTTAATGTATACATCACTGTTTTGCAATTCAGAATATATTTTTATATAACAATAATGCTATAAATCAAATGATAGTCTTATGAAAAAATTTAGTCCCCAACCCAAGCCAAACTTTAATACCAATGATATCTGACCTTAAATGAAATTTTTCCATATTTTCTATGTGAATATACATCTCACTTTCAGGTGGGAACTTTTAGGACCATGTAGTTCTTTTATCTCCTTATGCCTATGAATGAAATGGTCCAGGACTTAATGTCAATACTTGGAAAGCAATGTGGAACTCTTCCCTTCCTTTCTTTTCCTTTCCTTTCCTTTCCTTTCTTTCTTTTTTTTTTTAAAACCTAAATCTACTCTGGACTTGATGAGTAGGTTTTTCATTATGATTATCATTTCCTTTTTTACCTGGGAGACTATTTCTGATCTACGTTCCTGTGTAGTTTTGTACACCTGTTTTTGAACTTCTGCAGCTATCATTTCAGAAATTTCAGATGGGCAGCCTCAGTTTTCTTCTACCTCATTGTTCCTTGGACTTGTCTTGGGTGGGCTGGAGGCCTGGAGGTTGGTTCTGCTTCTTTGTCTCGTCATTCTCTATTTTAAAATTTTATTTATTTTTATGTGTGTGTTGATTTATAGTAGGTAGCTTTATCATGAATATTGAAATCTCCCTAGGAAATGTCTGTTCTTTAGGGGGGTCTTCTATGTGTAGGAATATGTTGGTTTTTGTGTCAGTCTCAAGATCCTACATTCCCAATTTATTAAAGATGAGATTTCACCTAGATGACACATGTTTGAACTTTATTCATTTGAAAATGATCAGCATAACTGCTTAGGTAAATCAGGTGACAGTTTTAAATATTCAAGAAAATGTCCTCAACATTTTAGCCGTATAATGACTACAGATACAGCCTACTTTTAAGCTTAACCATAAGCATTTTTCTGTTAGCTTCTTAAATTGAGACTATGAGTGAGGAAATATTCTTAAAGGGCAAGAGTAAACATTTGAGGCCTATGGTATCTTGTATCTCTATTTCAGTGACTCAGTTCTGTCATGGTAATGGAGAATTAGCCATAGACAATACATAAATAAGTATGAATGTAATTATCACTATTTTTTAAATAGCTAATTAGCCCCTAGGCCATAGTTTGCCAACCTCTGTTCTAGACAATTAACACAAAAAATTAATCTTCAATTTGTGTTTGCAGATTTCCATGGTTTAAATACTCCCAACACAATCATGGGATGTCATGGAACTCAAACTTGTAGCTGTCTTTTGTTGTGTCTGTATATTGTATCTGCATTCCTTTCATACAGATATAATTGATACAAATAATCTAATACATATTATGATAAAATAAGAGGCCGATTAATTCTGAGTGCTTTTATCTTTGTTTTAAAATATATTTATTATAACTTATGAAATTATAAGACCATGTTTTAATTTTTAATAAATTAAATGACTGTGTTTAACATCCATTCTTTACAAAATTGCTGAAAATTTTAGTCAGTTCTTGTGAGCTAGTAAGAGCTTACTTCAGATACCACTATGTGAAAGAACAAAAATATTAGACATTGGAAGCTAGAGAACAGATTTTGTTGGAATCTCCCTAAGTCAAGGATTATAAAGAGAGGATTTGTGAACCAGAAAATGAAGTAGGAAATAGGAATCCTGGCTTATCAAAGACTTACCTTTCATTCTTTGTAGAAGAGTTCCATAGCCCAAATCATACTGGTAGGTGAAAATAAAGCTTAATGGAACAATAGGGATGAAGAAGACTGGCTTCTTTTGTCTTATTGCTCTGTTTCAAGGATAAAGAAGACCTTGTATCAAGAAAAAAAAATCTCTAAACACATATATCTATACATGGCTACACAAAAAATGTCCTCCATTTCATAAATTACTTAATTCATTTGAATTTCCTATGGAAGTAACGATTTCTTTACATAATACCTCTCACTACATTCTACATTTCTCAGAGGAAGGCCTATGACTTGTTTATTTTTTTGACTTTGAGGCTCAGGTTCCTCATTTTAAAATGGATAAGGTTTTGTTTATACTCTTCAGAATTAAATTAAAAAATAAAATGCATAAGAATTGAAAACCATTATTCAAAAACTATAGGGATAAACCCATAGAGGCCTCCTGTCTTTGTATCCTGTTAATCCTCGTTTTAATTTATAAAGTAGAGAAAAGAACAGAATAAGCCTAATGAACTAATGACAAAATTAGCTACTACCACCCGACTATACAGAGTTTACCTCCAGTAACTAACTTACAAGGTGTTTATACATACATGATTTGGACCAAAATCTTATCTTACCCAAATTAGTAATATTATTAAAAACAAAAAGAAGTAAATTAGTTAAGAAAATCTTAAAGGAAATGGCAAACATACCCAGCTGTTAAAGAGACGGCTGCAATGCTAAAAAATGTTCCAAAATACTTGAGGAATTCTCGAGACCAAGCAATCTGCATAGCCATTTGTCTTTCCCTCATTTCGTTCTGCAACATTAGCTGCCTTTCCAGCTGAGTATAAAACAAAAACAAAGTGTGGTTACTCATCTTTTGAATCTGAACACAGAGTTAACAGTGTGGGTTTGCAGTGGATTTTTAGTTTTCAATAGCTTTGATTCATTTTTTAAAAATCTCATTAAGACATTGATGAATATCTTTCTGCACAGTTACCTCCATCTGTCACTTTGGCAGTGAAATTTCCTTGTTATATTAGATATTGATATTGAGTTTCTGCTTCAGGAGGTCATGATTGCATGTGATCTCAAGCTTCTATCCATCTGATAGATGTTCAACTTTTCTGTTCCACATCAGAAGAGATCAGTCTTTAAACAAAGATATATCTCACTAGTTTTATTTTTAACACTTGCATGTATTTTGTATTCCAAATTCATCCTGTTACAAATGAATATGCATTTGGAGTGTCACTATGATGCTAAAGAGGTGTTTATGACATCAATAGAGATTTTTCTTTGCCATGTTTTCTTTTTGTGCTAAGTCCTTTGCCACTTAAGCCAGTGCCTTTCACTGCTTTGGAACAAAAGACAGCTAACATCCTGGAACACAGGAGACTGAATATTTGAATGGGCTTTTAGGAAACATACAGAAAAAACAGACTACAAATCATAAGTCCATTATTTGAAAAGAGTCAGATTCTTGAAAGAGAAAAGTGTTGTATTTATTTTTAAATTCTAAAATCTTGATATTGCTATACGATAGCAAGCATAGAATCCTTGATGAAAGACTAACAATGTGACTCCGTTTTCCTATTACACCTGCTTTCTACTGTGCACAAGAACTGGGAGAGAAGAAAGCGACCTTTGACAGCCTCTCTGGGGTACTGAAGCACTGGGTAATGCAAAGGGCACCTCAGAAGGCTTATGGACGCACAAACAGTATTTGCAGCCCTGCCTTGCTTATCTAAAGGGACTGCATGGGTCTTTTTTAAACTTTAGGTTCAGAGCTTATTGCAGATATACAACCTTACTGATTTCTACATATGTTGAGGTGATTGCTTCTATTCTTTCCAGAAGACCAGAGACCCATAATGTAAGATTTGCTAAAAATTTTTAAATAAACTGAAATTTGAGAGTATCTTTAGATTTAGAGAAAAGGTATAAAGAGTTCCTTAGCTTATGGCTATTAACATCAGAACAATCTGGAAAAGAAAGTGAGCAGTGCATTGAAGTTGTTATTTATTTATTTGTGTGTGTGTGTGTGTGTGTGTGTGTGTGTGTGTGTG
>NDGM011252495.1:0-18101 GCA_002564305.1 Octomys mimax | reverse complement strand
TTCTCTTAATGAATAGAGTGATTTGTTCTAATAGTGTTTGTAAATAGGATCTCAAGTCCACATATTGTACAGCAATTAACCCCTAAGAAGAGTGTGTGCAGTGTGTTAATTATTGAAACTCTCCTAGTGATTTGATTTGTAACTGTCTAATTGCTATTTGTTTATCAATGAAATTATGAAAAAAAAGAGATTTGTGTTAAAGAGGGGAGAACATGTATGTAGATTAAGTGTTTTATGTATTTTTCTGCTTTAACCTTCATCACAGCATTACAGGACTCATAATTACCTCTCATACTGGAAGACATTTAGAAACCTTGCTAGGATCAGCTAGTAAAGTGGTTTATCACCCTCAGCATTACTGACATTCTGAGCTGGATGTGGATGATTCTTTGTAGTAGGATTAGAAGGGGGCAAAGTGCTCTCCTGAGCATTATGGGATGTCTGGCATTGTCCACGGCGTCTTCTCAGGAGCTGTTCCTCACCCATTGCACTCTCTGAAGTCTCCAGTTTTGCCAAATGTTTCCTGCGGGACCAAATAGACCTTAGTTGAGAACCACTGTGGTTGAGCCAGGGGCATGAAATAAAACAACAAATCCATCTGGCTGGCTCAGCTGTGTACGGGATCATTTCTCTGCAGCCATACAGACAGAGTTGAGGTACTCAAGGTACGAAAGGTTGGCCCTTTCTGGCCTGGCCTGGGACTGGCCTGGCCTGCTCAGTGGAATAGGAAAGACAGATTCTCACTTCCTTCACTCACTTCCCAGCATTGTCATCGGGCTCTGAGCAGTAGAGCTCACAGTGTGTAAAATTTCCATATTCCATTACTAAATAGCTGAGACAGTCTTCCCCACAGAGGATGTTCTTAATAAATTATAGGTCTGGGCTAGAGAGGGATGAGTCTGATGAAAGGTCATGATGAGTCTTCTTTACTGCTATTAAGAAAACAAAACCTTGGTTAACCACATGGACCATATGGGGAATAAATCAAGGAGACTTAAATATCCACTAGAAGGAGTTTCTGAAGCCAGGAAATATAGCACACTCTTGCTCTTCTGCCAACCTGCAAAGACTCGTGTCTGACTCATGGTGAACTGTGTCCTGTGGCCAGGAGCCAAGAGCTTCTGGTGAGGCCGGGGCATGAAAGGAACATATGTCTACTAGGCGGGCTCCTGCCTCTTCATTAAGGGAAAGCAATAACACATCAGCACACCAGGGCTTTGAAAAGCAGGCCAAAGGTCTGAATGCTTTAGTTACTACAAAATCCTAGGGTCTCAATGTCGCACTCGAAGAAGTAGAAACAATAGAAAGCCACCAGTCTTTGGAGCTTTTGGCGGTGGCAGTGGTGGTGTAGGGTGTCTGGTTCTCTTCTGTAAATAAAAGGAAAAATCTCCCTTTCCTATAGCTGCCTAATCTGCGCTACTATGCTCCTCTATCTGTGAAGATGGTATCCTCAGTTTTGCTGAAATTCTGCTCTTCTCAGACAAATATTTAAAGAAAAGGAAAACTCCACAGTCCATGGGGAATGAGAGAAAATGTATCACCATCTCCCCTAATTGATGGCTGCCTTTTCTGTCATTCTGACTGTACCAGTTCCACCTCACTCCTTCAGTCAACAACAAGTGTCCCCCAGGAGATTGCCACAGTCACCCAGGCCCTGAAGGACGACCAGGGCTCAAACTCATGGCAACACAATCAACTAAACTTGAGTCTAGATGTCCAGTTTCCTTGGCTGCAATTATTAGACAACAGCCCAAGAAAATTGGATGGAATTGTCCCTCTCCATTTTTCATAATCCTCCCTTTGAGCTCCTGGATCAATTAATTTTCTTTTCTTTCTTACTTTCTTTCTTTCTTTTTTTTTTTTTTTTGTGTGGGAGAACCGGGGATTGAACTCAAGCCCTTGCACTTGCCAGGGAAGCGATTATTCCACTGAGCCATCTCTCCAGCCCCTTGAATCAATTAATTTTCATTTTAACTCAGTTGAAAAGTTGGTGAGGATACATGCTTCGCTGTGTACTTCAGAGAATAGTTCAAAGTCTTTGTGATGTGTGTGAGCAGCGGCACATCAGAAGATTTCAGTCTCATGAGTACAATAATCATGCGACATGATTTCATTTTTCCCAAAGTAGCGATGATTCTCCTGGTGAAGGACCTTGGGTATGCGGAGTCGGGATAGAGCGCCACATGATCCAGATCTCTATGTCCAGCATCACGACTGATGGCAGAATCTTGAAGTTGTTGCACGATGTGTGATGGGTTGCTAACAGTTCATGTTTTATTTGTTACGGCTTCAGTGTGTGCATGAAAATGTACAGAATTTCAGCTGTTTGGAGTTCTCTGTTGTGAAGCTATGTTTCATCTTCTTTAAGGATAAATAACTTCTATCATATTGGAGTCTGTCTTCTGCAGCATCCATTCACGTGTGAAGCATTTGCTGTAAGTGAGCAGTGATACTTCCAGGCCCTTCGAGGCTGCAAGGGAATTTTTTCAGGGGGTGTCCTTGCTCTAGCAGCCTCTTTCCACTGATGAAAGAAAAGAGATATTCTCGGGCTTTGAAAATTTATCTTTGTTCAGTACAATTGCACCAAACGTGGTCTTTAAAGTGTGCCTAAGGATCTAATGTGCTTATCTGTATGCTGAATATGCATGTGGTGTGTTTCTATGAGACATAGTTTGCAGAGTGCTCATAACACTTTTTTTTTCTCAATAGTTTTGAAACCTTGACCGAATGCTTTTTATACTCTTGTATTTCTTGCTTTGCTTCCTCTACCTGTGAATAGCATCTCTTTGAATTTCCTACCACAATAGCTGTTTAAATAAGAGAAATCTCTTTCTAGATTGGAAGTGGTGAAATAAATAGCAACACCTAACTAGTGATCTATTCCATGTTTACTTGAAGAAATTAAACCTGATGCATTATTTCTTGTTTTTGTTTACCTTTTTTATGTTTTCACATTTATGGATTTTATGTCAATCTTAGATTAGCCATGTTCATAATAAATCAGTCATATAGTGACCTAATTTTTCAAGATATCTTAGTTTATTCTGTTTAAGAACATTTTACTTATATTAAATGGCAAACATAAATTACAACACAAATTAAAACAAATTTCTACCCACAAATTCCTTCTCTGCCTCTCAGTTTCTTTATAAATAACAGAATTCTTATGGGGAAATCACTTGCTAAATATAAGTCTTCCTTATTCAAATGAAAGAAATTTATATTTTTCCTTCAAACTTTGTTAAGTCTCTTCATCAGACAAAACCTTTCTTTCTACCTAGATCTGTATGGCAGGTAACAACTTTACACCGAAGCATTTCCAACAGGGTTCATGCAGCCACAGCTCAGAGCACTGGCATAAACCAGGTGCTCACTAAATATTTATCGAGTGAATGAGAAATAGTTAACAAAGGTAGAAGGCTTTTCCAGGCACAGGAGCAGAAATTAATTTTTGGAAATACTGCTCATTAAATTTTAATGTGTAAGAATTAATGGGTTTGACAAAGATGGGAATTTCAGAACCTAATTGTTAATAACCACTGTCTAACATTACCACATTCTCCTTGCCTTTTTATAAATTTCAACTTTACTATCATGACAATCTGAGGCAGTCATTTTAGGGTCAAAAACATGCAACAATTTGCTTTAATTTTCATTTTAACTGTGAAATGCCGTTGGCAATCTGTCAACTTATTTGTTCATTTTACTTGGGTACGTCAGGATTGTAGGAAAACAAAAGGTTATGAATGCTTTCAAAGGTTTACTTTGACTACCTCTTCCATATGTGCTCTCTGCCCTAACATTTTAAGTTATTCAACACTAAATCATCATCTCATAGGGAGGTTAAAGAAGTAAATATTAATAAAATTAATATATGATTTTTTGTGGAATTACAGGTTAAGTGATTTGCCAGTTGTCAAATGCAAATGAAAGATCTTCACCAGAATTTTTCAAGGATTATGATTGCCATTATCTGAAATTGTCCCTAAATCATCAACACACCAGTTGTTCTAAAGAATGAAAACACTCTAAATCACCAATTCTTCTTTCGAATTCTTAATTCAGCCAAACACAATAGTCAGCCTTGTGATGAGCATGCCCTTGAACACTTGTTTGAGCTAGTATTGATCCCCATAATGATTTTCCTAAGTCAAAATTGACTTCACAGTGTAAGGATTTTATGTGCGTTTCTCAAGAGTAGGATGTGGCACAAGGCTCAGAATGTCAGGCTAGGTGCTGAGCACTCTCAGCGTGAGTTAACTCAAAGGTAATTGTATTCATTGGAATCCATTAGAATGGGTCTTTTTGCTTTAAAAAATCAGATAATACTTTTCAGAAATAATTTAGCCTGTTACTAGCAAGTGCACAAATTCATTGAAGATTTATTGAGTGTGTACTTTATGTCACTGACTTTTCTATCCACTGCAGATGTAAAATAGAACATAATGGATAAAACTCCCCTTTGTCGTGGAGCATATCATGCATGGTGTCTTAAATCATCATAGACACTTTTACTGTGAACCACATGAGTAACAGCTGAAAAGTTTGAAGAGGGAGATGTGATTGGCCTGGCTTGATTTATGTTTTGGAAAGAATATTCTTCCATGTGAAAACAAATATTGTGAGCTAAGAGTACTACAAGGGAACCTAGCTCCAATCCAGGAAAAGGCAGTGGTAGATTAGATAGAAAGTTCAGAGTAGACAAAAGGCAATCCATTTGAACGTTGGATAAACAGAAGGTAGAATCAAGTGGCTTTACTGAAACAGTGGCCATGAAGTATGAGAGAAGAAGAGAGGCCAATGGTGACATGAAAGCTTTTGGAATGAAGGATCAAGGAACACTGAGTTACAGTTTACCAAAATGCAGAAGACAGCAGAAGAATGTCTGAAACTCCGAAAGTTCAGGTTTTATTGTGTTTTAATTAGCATGCTGTCAGACTCAAATGTTATATACAGCAAAAAGTTTTCTGGTTATAGATTCACTATCTTGATTGAGCACCTACACTATTACAGACACTGACCATAGTGCAAACAAAAATAGATATGTACTCTCCCCAAGTGTTGAGCTTCAGGTTAGTCAAGAAGCCTCAAATAAGCAAAGTAAAAGTCACAAATGTGAAAAAGGGGCACGAAAATTGAGCACATACTATAGATAACGTGGTTTTTACCTACATCAGCAAATTGAGAGACTTTTCTGAAGAAGTGAAGGCTGAGATGAGATTTTAATGCAGACAACTGAAACATATCCTGTTCTGAATGAAAAGGAGTGAATAGGGTGAAGAAATGAGCTTAATTAATGTCAGTAACCAGGACATGGTGAAACTTCAGGAATACAGTACTCTAGAAGTTTCTAGCAAGGAGAATGGAAACAAATGAGGAACAGAATAGTATTGATGGGAACTATGAGAAAAAAGTTATGTCAAAGTGAAATTTCAGAATCTTCTCCACTGCCATTTTGCTACAAGGAAATGCTCACCTTTAACTCAGTACAGCAAAAGAGCCAATTAGACTATTCACCAAAGATTTAACACAGGTTTGCTTTGCAAGCCATATTTATTGGCATTTTATGTAAACTTCCCACCCATGCCACTTTTATTACAAGATATCATATTTGTACTTTATTCAACAGTGTGCAAATAGAGGACCACTCTTCATAAAGTTGTATTTTTTAAAAATTGCCAAAGTCAGCTTGTTTAGTGATGATTTCTTTATTGCTGTGAGGCTTCCAGTCATCTGTTGTCTCGGTGAATTGCATTCTGACTCAATTGGAAAGGGGCCTGAGGGTGGACATCTATCGTCTCTATCTATGGGAAAATAATCTAGTGATGAGAAAAGTAAATATTTTTAATGACTCCAACTTATATCAGAAATTTTATCAGACTTTTGGTTCTTGTTGAGTTCTAGTAAAATAGAAAAAAAGAGATTGAAACAGTATTGGCCTGAGTGAAAGGATTTATATTTTTCTCATGTTTTCTTGTCACAAAAGTGACTTCAGTGTGTAAGAAAGATGAAATTGAGAGTTCTGTAGTCGTGGGTAATCACCATGAGTTTCAGAAATAAAGATCCCCATGATTTCCTGAAGCCAGAGTTTGTGTACATCAACAGTGCTCCGGATGTTGAATGAAGAAGCAACGGACTCCATGGTGACTAGAAAGGTGTTCTGCTACCCTGAGCCTGTTTGTCCACACTGCCCCTTGGCCTTGATCTCTTTTGCTCTGTACCATGGAGAGATGAACCATTACCGGATCCCAAGACAGGCATCTCAGCCTGCACTTGCCTGGCATTTATTATGGTGTGATCACCCTTGAGATACCCTCACCTGCCTCCTTCATTTACTCTTCAGTTTAGTTTAAATAGCAAGGAATACCAAAATGTACACAAACAACATCAAGTGTAAGCTTTAAATTTCTGCAGTTAATTGCTTCTTGGCCTTCTGCCTAACATCAAGTGAAGTGTATGCAGTTGTTCTACACACTTCATGTTACATTTTTGTGAAAGAGAAAACTTTTATATAAATCACAGGTTAGCTCTTGGCCTCAACCTCAGGGTGAAAGGATAAAGGGACTCAATGCTGACATCTCCAAGTAACAGGAGAATTCTGGAGTTAGTTGATATTACTACATCTCTTAAAAAGAACTACGCTGAAGATTAGTTTAGGTTGAAATTTAAATTACAGTGTTTCTTATTTTTACTTTGAATACATATGACAAAAATTATGACTATAATGTCCAACTAATTATTCCTCTATTATTCCTTAAATTGTTATTTTCAAGGTGTGAATCCAGAGCCTTTAAACGAATGCCTTCAAATCTTGAATCAAGGTGTTGGTATAACTAAAACAGTCTTTTAAAAAAAAAAAAAACTAATGGAGAATTTATCGTTGTTACAGTTCCTTAAGAAAATACATACTAGGGCCAGCCAATAGCTCAGCAGACTAAAGCTCCTACTTAGGCAGAGCACAGTGGCCGGGGCTCAACCCCCAGTGTGCTGTGCTGCCACCCCCCCAGGGCATGCTGAGATAGAGATTGAGATTAGGTGTGGTGATGCAGCATTTGGGAGGCTGTAATCCCAGTATTTGGGAGGCTGAAAACAGGAGAATCACTATGAGTCCAACCTACATAGTGAGACTTTGTATCAAATACATTAAAAAAAAGAAAAAGAAAATACATACTAATAGAATAATTTAGAACCACAGTTGAAGCAACTTTATATGCTGTGTAGTTATTATAAAAGACTATTTTATACATAGTAAATGTTTATACTCAAATTTCATCACTTATCGAGTCTATTGATACTGCTAGTAAAGTTTTATTTTTATGTATGCTGAGAATCCTCAAAATCACAGCAGAAAACAATGAAATGGATATAGAAACAGAAGACATTCAGAAAGCCACATTTCAGGGAACTAAGCTTTAAGAAATGAGCTGGTGATGTCCCCAAAAGAGTTGGAAATTTGTGATGAATCTGAATTCAGACAGCTGCGGGAATTCCTACTCTTTCACATCCTAAGGGGATTTGGGACACGTTTACCAGATTTTCCTGTGGCAAGGGACTCATTTCTGTTCATTACCCAATTTCCAATGGATCTAAACATGCAGAAGTAATCACGTTGATATTTAACTTTATACACTTCATTCCTAAAATAAAAGCAAGGGTCCAGGAATTGATATCAAAACAAAGAGATCATATGTGAGTTCCACAGAGGAGCATCTCATACCACAAAGGGATATCTCACACCTTTAGAGATAAGTCAGAAGTTCAAGTTTATAGAAGTGGAAAAAGAAAGGCTTCATTTAATTTACCAAGTAATTTCATGAACAGAAAAACATCATAGTATGAGGTAAGCATGAGGGCAAGATCATTCTAGTTCAGAAGACGAAATACAGTGATACCTTGATCCACGAGAACTTTTGTGTGCAAATAATGTGGTTCACAAACAGAAGTGTTTTGCAAACTGCATCAGTTGACAAACACAACTACAACTATCTTTGCCACACAACCACAGACACGGCCTTCTTTTCCAAAACTGTAGAATGAATTATGTTTGTAAACCAAGGCACCACTATACTATATTCTGAAACTCAGAGAGTGTTTCCCTCTGTTCTATGGTATTTGTTTCCTGAATATTCTCAGTTTCCTTTTAAACCATTAAATTACTAAGTTCTTCCTTCATTCCCCCTCATGGCCATCACTGAAAGAATATGTGAATTTAATTATTGTAAGAGTTTGGGCTTATCTTGAATTTGGACTTATCATGCTCATATCTTATTTGCAAAGTGGAGCCTATGGCTAAAGCACAGAGCACCAGAGAGCTCATGCATGTCATGCAGAGGTGGGGAGAGTATGGAACATAGTCCGTCAGTAGGGAAGCGTATGGGAAATATTATCTAATATTATCTAATTCACCTCCGCCTTGGAAAAGAGCAAGTAAACTGTCTAGTCCACCTTCCAAAATGATACACTTTTCTCATTCCTGCGTTGCACTTTTCTTATGTGTCTTTCGCTGGCCCGATCTGCCACCCGACTGAATGTTCTTTATCTGCGTTCCTCATTTCCCAGCCACAAAATAAGCTCCCCCAGGACAAGAACTGTATCTTAGCTAGCCCTGTCCTATCTTGCTTTTTAATAGGCTCAGTGCTAGTGTGTACAGTTTGGGTATTACTTAAGGCAAGCTCCCCAAATCACATCTCTGAATTTGATTTCTTCCCAGGAATAAAGGAGATAATAATAGCTAACTCCCAGAGTAGCTGTAGGGATTAATGAAGATAATGTTAAAAAAAAAAAAACCTAACAAATGTACAGATGATAGTTGTTAATATTAGCAATGATCGTTGATGGATAGCTCATTAATTAAAGAGCTAGTAGGGGATAAACAACCCTAAAGCAGGTGTTGAGACAAGGAAAAAGCTTTAGAAAGAGACTGGCAATTTTATATGTAGCGTCTGCACTGAATACTGCTTCTGCCCTTTGATTTGACCAATATTTCACATCTAAACCGTGATAGCTTTTTGTTGGCAGCAAAACCTATTCCTGCTGCTACAGCTGGAAAGGAAAGAAGTCAATTTCCATTACATTCATTATTGGCATGAAAGAGCTCAATCTGCGATTCCTTCTTACCCATTTTGCCAAAATGGTGCCACAATTCAGCATAAGCCACTAAACCATTAAAGGCACTTCATAATTTCCAGAGGCTCTTTGAGCCTGGTTGGTTCTCTACAGGTAAAATTGTTCTGTTTCTTGTTATTTGCCAATGAGATTCCCAAGCGCCCTGGGTTTCCGAGAGGTCTCCTTGGAATGCTCCGGCCTTTGCAGAGATTCTCAGAGGTCGAAAGAGACTAAGCTGGATCTCTAGGAGGTGGGGGGAGATTTGGCGATGTGATATTAACGTATAGCAGTGAAAATGTAAGAAGTGGAAAGCATGATTTTAAAAAGGTCTAGCATATTTTTAAGTTGTACATTTAATCTTTTTTTTTTTTTTTTTACAAAATAGTGTTCTATGATTGGTTTTTATTGGATAATTATGCAATTCATTTTTTACACCCTTTTAAGTAACTGCATTAAGAGCACTTATTTTCTGTTTCCTAGCCATTGAAACAGCAGAAGATATTTTGGAGTCTTTCTCGGATTTTACTGTTTCATTCGGGACGCAGGGCATTCTCCCCTCTGAGCTTCTGACTCTGCTTAAAAGAGAGAACATTCACCAGGTGTCAGTGCCTGTCCCAAGGAAGCAGAGGAGAGCTGGTCCCACACTCAAGGGGAGAGTACCTGGGACCTCCTCTGCTGTACAGCATCAGAGGAATTGCTCTAATGACAAACTTTCAAAACAATGCCTAAGAGTACAACCTTCATCTGCTCTTCAACAGAAACACAAGAAAGGGGCATTGCCTTTTTCTGTCTTTGAAAGTGGTTTTTAACATTTAGCCACTGTAAAGTGTTCTAGGAATCCAGTGGAAGAAAAAGCTACCTGGGATGCTTCATCTTGACTGTCAACTAAGTAAGCTGAGACACACCTAGCACATTAAGAAATTGTAGCTGTACGCATGCCTGTGTCTGTGAGGATGTTCCCAGAGATGGTTGTCATGTGGGGCAGCAAAACCACGTGGGGAACACCTAAGCTGTGTTGGGCTTGGACCCAAAATGAGCGCCAGTGAAAGGAATAGGAAGCTCACTAGCACGAGCTCTCTTTCTCTCTGTCTGTCTCTCTTTTTCTATATGTTTATGTTTCTGTCTCTCTCCTCTCTCTCCTCTCTCCTCTCTCTCTGTCTTTCACATCTCTCTCTGTCTCTCTCTCTGTCTCTTTCTATCTCTCTCCCTCCTCTCTCCTCTCTGTCTCTCTCTCTCTCCTCTCTTTCTTTCTGTCTCTCTCCTCTCTGTCTCTGTTTCTGTCTCTCTCTCTTCCCTTCCCTCCTCCCTGACCCCATGAGGTGTGCCACTCAGCTCTTCTCTACCATATCCTCTCCTCCAGTATGCTCTGCCTCAGCAAAAGCCCTACAGAAATACTGAAGCCAACCAACCATGGCCTGCACATAGTACAGTCAGAATAGCATATGGGGCTAAGGAATTTACTCCTCTCCCTCTTGTTCCTGGCACCACCCTAGGAGCATTCTCTGTAACGCCAGACCAAGACATACGTTGTCCCTTTTCTTCCTCTCCTGCTTTGGAGCCCAAAAGCCCAATTTGTCTGCACATTGCACAGTATTCCCTTTTTGTCACCCCAGCCCATTCCTCTTTTCCTGACCTTCACACAGATGTTTTGCCCTGGCCGTCAAGGATAAACCTTGTAATTCTTGGCTTGCTGTATACAAGAGCTGGGAATCTATCAGCACAGTTCAAAACCTCTGAAATTGTGAGCCAGAATAAATCTTCCCTCTTTTACTCATGTAGCTGAGGTATTAAGTCTCAGCAACAAAAAATACATTGCCCTTCCCTGAGAATGGCAGATAGGAAAGACAAAGAGACATACACCATGACCTGAACTTCGGCAGATACTTCCCAATGGTAGCTAGCCTCATTCCAATTTTTTCTACACTCTTCTTAAGGTAATGGGTCAGTGTTATGGCTTGTATCTAGTTGGCCCCCTCAAAGCCTCATGCAGTCATGGGGCGGCCTCTAGAGTTTGTGATTAACTGACGATCCAGTGCTGGGATTATGGGTGTGAGTGCTACACCTACTGCCCTGGGGCAGACAGCCTGAATACAATAGAAAGGAGGGAGAGAGGCTTGCTACCTGCCTCTCCCATTATTCCTCCCTTCATTCTTGCTGCTAGCAACCAGCATGAATGGCTGCCCTCTACCATGGGCCACTCTGTGTTGGAGCCAGCTGAGTACGGACTGAAACCTCCACTAACTGTGAGCTAAATAAATCTTTCCTTCCTTAATTGTGGATGTTGGGTATTTTGTCCCAGCAATGACAGAAAAACAACTGAGACAGTCAGGGAATCTCTACAGTTGTTTTGCAGTCTTCTTGAAAACTTATATTCAATATCTATCCATACCTATCTTTTACTATTCCCCACATAATGACTTGATCAGAACAGGCTAAACTTATTTATGAATATCCTGAAGCTAAACCAAAAGTTTAATGTGGACTTGGAGTCTGTTTTTGCTCCATAGCACTGACTCTCCTTTTAGGCCTACAGATACCAACAAATAATACGGCTTCCAGTTTACACATATCTCTGAGTCATTCTGCCCTGCAGTCATTTGAGATTCCAAGAACAACATCTGACAAGCAACCATCTGCTGGTAAGCAGGAGCTAACGTCAGGCAACAACCCTGTCTTGGTCCTTCACATGGACCCACCTGACCAGTCCTGAGATAATGATCAACTAAAACACAGTTTGACAAAAACAGTCTGATTACCCATAGTGCTAGCCCCTTTGCTACATAATCTCAGAGCTCATCTTAGCACCCCTAAAGATGGTACTGAGGGCACTTGATCTTGATTGTCCTTGCCGTATTACTACACTGACTAAATCATTTCCCTATCTTCGACCAATGCCTGTTCTACTTGGTTTCAGGGGTGAATGGCCAGGACTGGTTTGCGCCAACTCCCCCACAGCATGGCCTCTTGGCCTGGGACTCTTGTACCAAAAGTGTGAGGCACACTTTTCTTCCTCTACTATTTTGAAGAGCTTCATGCTTTTTCACATTTTCTAGATTCACCAGTAGTCAAATCAAATTAGGAAATACAGCTGTCCAAGCCTATGGGAAATAAATGTCAGTGAGATCCTTTAACTGTGGGTTAGCTTGACACAAGAAATAGCAATGTCCATTTCTGAGATAAAACCTGCAAAGTCTGCTAACCAGACCCTGAGTTCCTGAACTAGGCTGAACTCTATCGAGGCCTCTGTAAACAGCCAGCTTGCCTCCAATGACCCCTCACCAAGCGTTTCTCACGCTTTCCGAGTGTTCCACGTGAATGAAGTAAAGCCACATTTGCATAGTGGCTATAATTTCCTTTGGGACAATTTCTCCATCCATGGCTTTGTCCCATTTTCCAATTCTACAAGGAAGGTGCTGCAGGAGTAACCTGGTTACCAGGGCGGTGTGGGTGAGGGATTTTAAGCAGTTCTAAAAGCGCAGAGGGGAAGTGTTACTGCAGCCGAACACCAGCCATCTGGCCTTGGAATGAGTGTGCCAGGAAGATGCAGAGGGAAGACAGGAGAAAAGAGGAGAAAGGCCTGGCGTGCCTCTGAGGAATGGGCAGCAGGCACCAGGAGAAGGGATCTGAGGTGATTCAGGATGGGAGATGAAGAGGTGGCAGGCGCTGCTGAGCCGGGGGTGGGAGGACAGCTCTCAGCCAGCTTTGGGGCTAAGCTGCTTATTAAGGTTGTTAGGCATCAGACTCTGGAAAGGATCCTAAGACGCAGGAGTTTGAGCTTAAAATTGGCTTCCTTTTTGCCCCCTGAGAATGGGAGGGAGTCAAATAAGACTGTAAAGTGAACGTTTATATTTTTCTGATTCATTGAAATGAATGCTTTTGAGAAAAAATGTAGACCATGCAGAAAGCTGGGGAGAAGAGCACAGTAGCCTCACTACTTGATGTTCTGTCATCACATGTAGCAAACAGCAGCCACTGCCGAAGTGAGGTGCAGGCCTCCCCACTGCTCCCTTGCGCCAAGGTGTGAGGACAGAGCTCTAGCAACGCTATTTGCACAGACCTGCGATTGTGCTGTTGTGACCCGGGGGTGTCGCTTAAGCACACTCTCCAGTGCTTTATATTGTGATTAGCATTACTATAATCATGCACAATATTACAGAAAATCTGTGTAATTCCTAACACATCCGTTTTCCTATAGTTACTTGGTTTCTGGCATCAAGCTACTGTAAACAATGCTACCACGAACATCTAAATATGAAGTCGCTTGGCGTTTGAGATTATTTTCTAGGATAGACTCATACAAGTAGATGATGAAATGAATAAATACATACTTTTGAAGTGTCTGGATACATTAAATATCAAACACTCAAAAACTTCTCTGCCTGTAAATGAAACACATCATTATCATCCAAAAATATGTCACCTATCTGCCCTTGTTTTACTTCTGGGGTGGCATAACATACTAGTGTTTCAGTTTATAAAGCCTGAGGTCTCTTTCCTGAAGAAACATGAAAAAAACAATAGAGAATAGTGAGTATAAACATAAACAGCTAGGTTTTTTCTTTTTTTTTTTTGCTCTAAATGCCTTCAGGGCAGGTTTGGCTGGCTTGAGTTGTGGGAATCGAACCACAGCAACCTGAGCCTGACTGCTTTGTTGAAGCAGCCACTTAAAGAACTGAGCTAAGAGGCAGGGCCCCATAAATAGTCCTTTTTTTTTCTGGTACCGGGAATTGAACTCAAAACCTTGTGCTTGCCAGGGAAGCACTTATTCTACTGAGCCATCTCCCCAGCCCATAACAGCTAGGTTTTTATAGTTTAAAATGGCATTTCTGTTCCCAGGACCAACAAATTATTTGATAAGATTATAATTCACTGGTATGGGACTGGCGGTCAAATGTGCCACAAGAAAGCACACACATGATTCCCATCATCCAGCCTGGGAGGTAGCTCAGCAGCATAAATGTGGTCTGGCAAGTACAAGGTCCCGAGTTCAATCCCTGATAGCAAGAGTAAAGATTCCCATCATGCAGTGCAGCTGCCCCTGGGTGAAGAGAACAGTGAATTTGCAGGTGCCTAGAGGTGAGCATTATACGCAAGAGAAGCTGAACTGACTAATCACACAGACCCAGTGCTAAGCTCTCTTAACAGCTCATCACTTCATCTATTTCCATGTATAACATTAATTTCACAAGTCCAACCCCAATTAGCAACATTTAAAAACAAACCTAGATTCTTTCCTCCTTTTACTAACTCAAGTTGCTTCACTGCAGTTCCCACCAGTAACTCCTTTAACTGAATCCTTCAAAGGCAATAGCCTGCAATGATCTGGGTTATATATTATCAGAGAGTACCGAAACACAAAAACTTCCTTTCTCTGTATCCCATTTCTGCATGGTTTTGATTTGGGAGGTCTTGCCCCCCTAAGCAGTGTCCAAGCTAAGAAGTTTTCATTGAAACCTTACTTACTCTAATTTTGTAGACAGGCAGATTGTTACCTAGCTAAAGAAAGAAAATGTCACTTAAACATCTGCTATTTGTTTTGCACTCCATTATTGCCTGTTAAGTGTTCATGAAAAAATTCATATGTATTTTCATGTGAAACTTATTAATCACCCAGAACTACTATGAAGAACTCATGCTCCTTACAAAGCTACACTTGAAAAAGTTCTAATATACTACCACTCATAGACCACAAAAGGATAAACTTAAGTAGACTAATCTTAAATTGAATGTAGCTCTAAATTGCTGAGTGCAAGTGTCAATGAGACCAGAGTTACATTTATATATAAGAAGCTGAAATTTTCTCTATACGATCATTTTAATCAAAAAGTGTACTAATAAGGAGATATTTTCAAGCATCACAAACACTGTACAATAGCCAATTCTTTCTATAACAATGAAATAATTAAAATTATTCTTCTGCATTTCTGGGCACAGTTTCATCAAAGAAGTACAATATGCTTATGAAGTCTCTTATTAACCCAGTTCCAACAAGAACTTTTATCAGAATGGAAGGTAATCAGCCTTTGTATCTAGCATGATGATGATGGTAATCGGAACCAAGCAATCACACAGATATTTTGCTCTCTGTAACTAGCTCTGAATAATCAGTGATTTTCAAAGGCAGAAAAGTGGCTGTTACAAATCACAACACTAGCAAAGCATTGTGATGTTTACATTTAACCTAGATATGGTCTTTTCTCGTGGTATTTATAAGGAACAAGATTGCAGTGGGAAGGAAGAGAATACGGGTTGTTTTTAATATTTCAGATTAGTTGAGTACTTGGTTCAGAATTGTGAACATCATTGCTTGTATGGTTTTGCCAAATTATTTTTCTAATGCTGACTTAAGAATAGAGTTGCACTCAAACATGGGCTTAACTATTTCTACTCCCCAAAATGACTGTGAATATGTTGTTTGCCAGATGTAGATTCAAAAGAATATAAGATTTTCAGGTTTCTTCAGGATGGGATGACAGACTATAGCTTCATTTCAATATTTAGGAAGGCATTATGCTCATGATGTTTGCATTCATTCATAACACAATTCATGTTATTCCAAAATTTATCAAGGATTATTTACCTAAAAGACCAGAGAATGGACCTCAGAGGTCAGACAGGAGCACCATTTGTCACAAACGGTGATAAGAATGTTGTCATAGGGCTGGGAAGATAGCTTGGTAGTCTAAACGCCTACATGGGAAGCACAAGGTCCTGAGCTCAATCCCAGGTACCACATGCCGTGCTGGCCTCAGGTCCTTGGGTGCCACACACCTGTAGCCCCAGCACTGGTGAGGCCAAGACAGGAGGATAACTGCAAGTCTGAAATGCACAGTGAGACCCAATATCAAAAGAATGGGAAAAATTGTTTTTATAGAGATAGATTTGGTAACAGTCACCCACAACTCCAAGTGATATAAAAGCCATGTTGTCCAACAAATCCAGTCTTCATCTAAGTTTTTCTTCTTTCAAATTTATTTTAGCTCTCTGAGTATTACATTACTGACTTTTAAGGATAATGTCTCCCTGTAGGCTTATTCTAAATTTGCTTGACAAAGCACCGGAGGCAGTACTGGCCTTTATAAAATGATTACTGACTTTCTTCAATATTAAAGAAAGCTTTAGTCTTTCTTAGAAAATTATAAGACTATATAAAGTACCTTCCCACCATTAATTTTAAAAATATTTATAGCTCATTTACTTAGGGGAAAATATATTTGATGAAAAACTAGATGCCACGCTGTACAGTTTCAAATGGAATGTGGAGAAGAAAATGGTAAAAACTTAGAAACTGAATGATCTCAACTAGGCCATGGAAAGAACACAGTGAAAGAAGCTTCTGGGAACGAGTAAAGGAAAACAATTGGAAAGAAGATCACGAAATACTCTTATGCCATTAGATATCCGTCCATACATGAGTGGGTGAAGCCCGGTAATAAGTGAAAGTCCCCGGATATTGTAAAGTGGAAGTCTATTCTGGAGAATCCGCATCCACTTTACAAGTCTGAGGTGAGAGCCAATAGAAAATCAAGTGAGGATGTTGAGATTTAAATCAACACCTGGTAGAGCTGAGGAGACAGCTCAGTAGAGTAAGCACTTGCCTGCCAAGAGCGGGGTCGCGAGTTCAACCCCTGTAGGCAAAATAATAATAATAATAATAATAATAATTAATAAATAAATAAAATAAATCAACACCAGGGAAATGTCAAAGATGCCTGCTCCTCATAAGGCCAGACACAGGCAGGTAGACATGGGCTAAGAACACTGGCACCAGAAGGATCAGCAGAAGAGCAAGTTTAGAGAGATTTTATGGATCAGGCAGATGCTAAGGACTTCTAGTAGGTCTGAGGTTTTTTTAAAAACTGTTTTATTTTGCTTACTTCATAAACATATTGAATGCATAGTTTAAATACACTTCTTAAATAATGCCAGAGAGAATACACTTGGGGGAATCAGAATTTTTGACTCCTGAGTTGGCTGAAACAATTTAATGGTTAAGAAGGCAAACTCTGGAATCAGGATGCCTGAAGAAGAGATTGCTCTCAAACTTAATTCTGATATGAGACTGGACTCCTAATTTAAACACTCCATACTTCAGTTTTCTTACCGATAATATAAGGTTATCATATCATTTATCTTGTAATGTTGCCATAAATGTTAAATGGCATAGAATTCGTAAAGCAGATAGCATAGCGCCTGGACCTTGATAGATTCCTGAAAACACGTTAGCTGTTGTTAGCACCACCATTATTTTCCTTATCATTATTAATGCAGTGGGCAGCTTACAGAGCCAGAGAAACAGCAGTATATTGGACAGAACAAGGCAACATTTTCCTGTGGGGAGAGCTTTGCAATTCTAGTTTCTTGAACAGTTATCATCAGGGGAAATCTTTATATTCTAGTCATGTAGGGACACAGGTTACAGGAGTTTCCATTATCACCTGATTTTATAATTGTTGACCCAGAAAAAAAGCACGGGGAGACTTAAAAATGATGCTTAAGCCTGCTGCACAAAACTGATATAATCTCATTTGTTCACGTTTCTTTGGCCAAAGCAACTCTGACTTTTGTGTTTACTTCATTTCCTGCCAGGTGTACCACCTTGCTCTTGTGTTTTCAGCACCTATTGAAAACCTGAGGATCTGTATTTCTCCTCATTTGGCTTCTTATTGTATTTATATCATGCTGTCAGAATTAGAGTTGACCAACTTCTGTAAAATAAAAATGTTGTAGGTTTCTATTCTTCCAAAAGTCTAGCACTGCAATCTCTAAATACTTCTCCGGTCCTAAAATACTGTAGTTGTAAATCTTTTGGTTGCACGTTTCTTTTTTTTTATTTTAAAGAGGATAGAAGAATAACAGAGAAGACATTTAGAAATGATGCACAATTTGAAAAAATAAAATGATAGGTATTCCACACGCAGTAGTCGCTGCCATATTGCACGTCGCTATCCGCAGTGTGGTTCAGCGGCATGTCTTAAACCATAACCTTTTCCCAC
>NDGM011252493.1:7181-19652 GCA_002564305.1 Octomys mimax | reverse complement strand
ATTGGGATAAACAATTGAAGGTTTATTTTACAAATCAACCAGCTTTTTAACATCTGTCTCCACATGTTGTTATAAATTGGCCCCGGGGCAGACTTCTAGGGTCGAAAGTGTCATTTCAGACTGGCTGCCCTGGAATATGTTTATGATGGTCCATCTTGTCAGTCTGAGAAATTCATTCTCAAAACAGGGTAAAAAATATTGGCAAAGTTAGTGTTGTTTTAGCCCAGTGTTTTCTGAGCTACTCAAGCTACTCAGCTTTTTCTTAAATTTTAATGAAGGCGCTTGAGTTAGACGAGGGTTGCAAGCAGCATAGTGGCTGGAGCAGGCCACACCCCTTAGGATCACAGCACAAGGTGGTCCAGTAGGGAGCACAGCCAGCTCGCTTACCATCTGCGTCTCTGTCAGTCACCAAGGCCTTGCCAGAGCCTCTCCTAGCCTGGGAATGAATGACAGTGGGGCATGGGTCACGTGCCCATCTGGTCATGTGACTCTCTCAAGGCCTGCATGTCCTCATCTGCCCCAGCTTGCTCTCTGCATCACTTCATTTCCTCTTCCCTGATGTCTGCTAGCAGTATTAGCAGATCTTGGGCAGTCTCGGGACTCCTGAGGAGGCCTGCACGGAGGACGGCACTGGCCAGCACTGTGAGGGAGAGCCTGGTTCCTCACCCACCCACCCATCCACTCCCTCAGTCACTCATTCCCAGGGAACACCTATAACATCCTGGGTGCTTTACTAGGCATCCAAAGATAGCTCAAAGCATCTGTCCTCCTGGAGATTATCTTTGGAGAAGAGAGAAACCAAACAAGAAAATTAATAAGTAAAATAGCAGAGTAGCTGGTGTTCAATGCAAAGAAAGCAAGCAGAAAAAAAAAAAAAAATGCAGGTCCATAGCTCTAGACAGGGGCTAGGGCAGGCCACTGGATGCTGTGATGTCTCAGTGGGGACCTACAGGAAGGGTGGCATAACTGTGCAAAGTTCCCGAGGCAGCCCAGCAGGGATGTGGGGCAAAGTGAAGAGGGGAAGGCATGGGGCTGGGCTTCGCCAAGAACATCAGATGAGAGGAGCGTGGTGGTAGAGAAAAGTAGGTGGCAAGAGAGAGAGCGCCTTGACCTTGGGGTGCTCTGCATGGCACGGGGAGAGGCAGCGCAGATTCCAGCTTGGCCAGAGCAGGGTGGGCAGCAGGAAGTGGGCAAATGCTGCACTGTTTTGAAGCACTGGCAACAGTGGTGCTCACTGGTTTGTGTGGGTGATGGGGGGACATGGAACAGCAACTCCCCAGCAAAGGGTGGGGTGAAGGGGGCGGTCTCAGTACCTGCGTTTGATTGGTGAGTGGTGGCCTGGATGTTGGGGGCAGTCTGAGCTAGAGGTGTCCTTGGCATTCTGGAATTGGAGCCCTAGACATTGAGGACCCCACACTGGTGAGTGAAGGCAGAAAGGAAAGGGGGCGCACGACTAAGCCCAAGGCACCTAGATGTTCTGCTCCTCTGGGACCACAGTTAAGAACAAGACAAGATGCACCATGCACCAGGCGGTGAGCTGCAGATCTGGGGTCTATGCAAGCCCTGGGCAGAGCAGCTGACCCCTCGAAGCTGACAGAACTGGGGTCTCAGCCCTGTTCCTGTTTCTGCACCTGGCTGGCCTCCCTTTGTGGTCAGACCCCACTGGCCACCACCCAAAAAGCATACTTCCAGGGCCAGCTGCCCAGCGCTGCCGGCACTCGCGCTGTACTGCGCACCTTTGCTTCTCACGCATCACCATCCCCCCACTCCCTGGCTAGCCAGCCTGTCAGTGAAGTACAATGCTCACCCCATTGCACAGAGTGGGATGAGGAGGCTCAGGAAACAGCAAGGGTTGTGCACCTCACATGCAGGGGGCCAGGCCTACAGGCGGAGACCGACAGCCACACGCACGCAGCAGCTTCTGGGTTCTGGAGTAGACTGTGCACTCCACTCTAACGTTAGTCCATGGGCCATAAATCTCTGGTGACTGTTACTGCTCCTAATCACTGCAAAAAACCTCTGCTGCTCAAGTTCCCGCTGGCCTCCAGTGTGGGCACAGCCCCGGGGAGCCCCTGGATTCTCTCTTCCCAGGCGGAAGCTCCTCCTGCACCAGCTGACAGCAAGGCCTCCTCCTGCTGGCTCCACCTGCCTGAGGCCGGGTGCGGGCGCATCCTGCAGGGCTTTCATCTCAGTCTTCCAAGCCCACCTCCCCGTGTACGTGGGCCTTTGCTTCCCTCCGAATGCTGCCTCACTAGTCTAACTTTACCCAGCTTATCGTACAGGGACAGAGGCCCTCAGCCTGGAAGACAGGACATAGAGCACGACTTGTCTGTGGGGGTCACTCAGCGGCTGTTCTGAGAAGGGCAGCCCTGGCCTCTAGAGCCCTGCAAAGGATGGAGCCATAGTCCGTGGACCCTCCTGCCTGGGTGAGGGAGATACCGTCTTTATGAGTGGCCACTGACGTCCACTACGGCCCAACACAGCATCTGCATGAACGTTCCCAGCATCCGTCCTCCAGATGAGTAACAGCAGGCAGGCATCTGATCTTTCCACACTCTCACTTGTTAAATGGGGAGAACTACTGTCCAGGTTAGGGCCACCATGAACACAAAGAGAGCCTAGGAAGGGGCTCAGAGCGTGTGTCTGCCAACCATGAGCATTTAATTCACCAATTGCCGCATTTATCCAAGAGTCTAACAGGCGGCCACACTCCAGCCTCTGCGAATGAACATTCTTTCTTTACAGTAAAGAATGAAGATGGTTTTCTTCCTCTGTTCCCAGAGATCCCTGCAGTGGTCCCCAGGCCAGCCCCATGTGTGGCACTGACCTTGCCTCGTGATGGCACCAAAAATGTAAGAGAGCAGACAGGAGCTCCAACTGTGAGTGCTGTCGTCCGCTGCTTGCCTGCCTGCGGTCCAGCACTCGGATGCCAGGGCCTGTGAATAAGCAGCGAGCGCTGGCCTACGTTGCACTCAGCCAACAGAAGCGCGAAGGCTTATGGGTCGGCCCTCCGTGGACAGGTGTGCCTGGTTCTGTTGCTCTTCTACTGCATACATGCGATGTGGTCGTATTTCCTGCTAGTGAAATTGTTCCAGGGCTGGGCATCTGGATTCAACTGACCAGTATTTTCAGATGTTCTGCAAAGCACGCCATGCTGTGCAGATAACCCCATGAGCTGGAGCTACTCTGTCACCCCAACAAGTTCAGGATCTGGCTGGCTGTTTGCAATGTGATGAATCAAGGCAGACCATGACTGATAGCAGAAAAGGGTCTCTCAAGATTTGGGGACCCCAGTGAGGGAAACGGCATCGGCAGTATTAGGTGTGGGGTAGTCAGGAGTTACAGATTGATGTCAAGCATCACAGAATGGACGGGAAGCCAGACAACAAGCTGCGGAAGTGAGCGGCCACCAGGTGGAAGGAGGAGGCAAGGTAGTGGGCTCGGCGGTCTGAACCCCCGTGATAACCGTGACTACAGCCTGCCTCGATGTGGGTACCAACAGAGAATCTCTTGCTAGCACCACGCCGCATGGCCCATGGCCATTTCTGCTGTGCCTGAGTGATGACAGGAGCAAGCTGTGCCTGCCTCGCCCACGCTGCATGCAACAGGTTCCCCCACAAGGCAGGCTGTGTGGACTGAAGAGGGGCTATGAGCAGCCAGGAGGGACAGCGTCCACTCCAAATCCCTCAAACGCGAACCTCCCAAGCACCTGCAGCAACCCAGGCAGACTTATACACTGCACCTCTCCCCAGCAGTCCTCCGCAGAGTAGGTACAAACATTTATATATTCAGTAATTACACAAGAGCACGGCTGTCACAGAGCAGCCACGGGTGGCACAGGGCAGAGGCCAGGAAGTTCCATAGGGCAGTCGCAACTGAGGAGGCTGCAGAGCAGGAGGAGCAGCTGGACGGGCGGGGCTGGGTGGTTCCAGGTGACCTGTCCGGCCAGGGCAGGAGCTCCGCTCAAGGCCTTGCAGGGCCAGGGTGATGAAGGTGAGACCAGCCAGGCATTTGTCTCGGGCACTTTAGGTGAAAACCTCAACCATCAAGATATATTTCAGTGTATTTTAAAAATCAGATTGCTGCAAAACCCCACTCTGGGCTAAGGAGCACATTTGTAAAGTAAAGCAGGGTTGGCACTGCCTTTTGCGACCAGCTCCAACCTGGCTCCACAGGACACAGCTGGCCCAGGCTGCTTTTGCACTCTGGACCTAGTTGTTCTTCTGAGAAACAAAAGGATGGGATCAGAAGTGCTCTGTGGCCCCCAGACACCCCATCCAAGGATGGAAGCAAGCTCAGCCAAACACATACTGCATGGAAGATGCTCTGTGCCAGGCCTGAGCCGGGAAACAGCAGACCAGGCAAGGGAGACATCCTGTCTGTGAAGGACAGCCAGCTCTGCAAGACTAGCAAGCCCTGGGAAAATCCTCTAGGAAAGAGGGCCATGTGGCTCACAGTTTGGAGTGCGTTGGCCCCATATCCTCGGGGCCTGTGGCAGCCCCTCACAGCAGAAACGCAGGCAGGCAAAACTGCTCACCTCGGGGCAAGCAGGGAGGTAAAAAGAGCTTAGGGATAGGTCTAGAGACCCAGCATCCCCTTCCAGGGCGTGACCCCAGCACCCTCCCTCTAGACCCAACCCCTAAAAGTTCCTCCATCTCCCAGTGGCGCCACAGCCAGGGACCCCAGGCTCCAACAAATGCACACGTGGGACATAGTTCAACCCCAAACTCTAACGCCAGCGTAAACTGTGACCACCACCACCCTGTCCCACCTACAGAAACACACAGCTGACTGGAGGCAAAATGGAGAGAAATCCCTGATCAAAGAAAACTAGACTACAACACGTGCACACAATGAAGAGAACAGAATAGGGAGCATGAAGGTGAGACAACACAGTGAAAAAGAGCAGGCAAGTGAGGAGCACAGCTGGGCACGGGATCCAGAATCCTGGTCTCATGCGGCTCCTGCATGCTGCAGGCCCCAGGGGCAGGGGATGGGGGAGGGAGTCCTGCCCTGCGAGTGAGGGAGGATTCAGACCAAACCCGGATGTGCTGATGGCCGAGAACTTAGTGACGTGGAAGCACTTTTTTTCTTAACTTGCCAAAGGAGACGTTGGCAAGATGCACAGAGGGAGCCCCGCTCCGACGTCTCTGTAAGCTCCTGCGATCCTTCGCTGGCTCTGTACGGGCTTCATCTCGCCACCTGGGCCAGCGGTGCAAACCCACAGCGCGCGTGTGGAGCAGCTGTCAGCTGGCACTGAGCGCCGGGCCAGTTTCACCATCGCTGGCCCGGGCTGCTGCTTGGTCTGTCCCTGTGCTGCTCCCCCCTTCATCCACAAGCTTTGTGTCTCAAGTTCCTTTCAAAACCGGCGAGGACAGGAGCCGGAGGAACTGGTAGGGGCAAACGCCGCGCACCATTTTGTGCTTGTTATTCGTGTTTTCACCTTGCAAAAGGGCCCGAGCACCGTGCTGCGTTGCGTCCCTGAGACCAGCAAAGCTGCGCTGTGCCTTATGGAGCAAATATGGGTGTTACATAAGCTCTGTTCAGGCACGAGTTAGGGCGCTGTTGGCCTTGGGTTCAGTGCGACGCTGCAAATCAGTAGTTTCTAAGCTGAAGCACACACAAAGCAAGGGTGTGTTCTGACCCACTGTCTCGTAAGTGTGGCGGCCCGAAGCTGGTTTGTATTTCGCCCAGGAGCAATGGCTCCACGTGGGCGACTTCAGGGTTCGCAGCGATGTCGTAACACCTGACTCCGGAGCCCTGCAAGTGCCGTCTGCTGCTCCCCGGCTTTCCTCGCTGGGCTTGTCGGCCCCTGGAGGGCGGGGAGTGGTCTTGAATAGTGCCCACAGCACATAGGAGGTGCTCAATACATTTTAATTTAATGAGTGAATGAACCATAGGTGAATAATTTTCAAAGTGAGTTAGGTAACTGGTTTGTAGTACTGGGGTTGAATGTGAGGACTTTTCACAGAGCTACAGCTTCAGGCCTTTTTTTAAAAAAAAAAAAAAAAAACTTTGAGACAGGGTTTTGCTATATTACCCAGGCTGGAATCAAAGTTGCAATCCTCCTGGCTCAGCCTCTCAGAGGGCTAGGATTACAGGTTGTATACCACCACAACCAGCTCAGAGATAATCTTTAACCAAACATCAGATTATACTGAGTCCCATTCAGGCAGTAATAATATCTCCTTGTAAGGATGAAAAGAGATTTCCATCAGGGTCCAACTTTAATAAACAGTGCAAAATGAAAGCTAATTAAATATCTTCATTTAATTATTACTTGACACTGTTTCCTGGTTTGAGCCCCCCTTGGGCTTGGGAAAACAAAAGAAGATGCTGCGCTCCCTGTCCTCTCTCCCCACCCAAGAGGGCCTTGCTGACCTGCCTAAGGCAACCGTGAGAGGTGGCGTTGATCAGGGGCCTGCTGGGCTCTGGCTGCCTTGGAAAGTGACAGGAACATAGGTGCATCTGTAGCGTCCTCCCTGGGGTCAGAGGGCTCCTCACAGGATGCTGCAGCTTCTCCTAACTCATGCAGGCAGCACAAGGAAGACCTAGCCCTAGCCCACCCTGCTGATCCAGCCAGGCAGGACCTGGTTTGCGAACAGGCAGGTCAGGACCCTGTTACTGCCCTCACAGCTTCTTTCCTGGCATGTACAGTAGGGGCTTCCTTACAGTGGGGGTCAGTGGGCTTACCAGGAAGGTCATGTGATAGGGAGTGGTGGCTGCATGAGCCACAGTCTCCATCTCCATCATTGTAGCTCAGGAACTGCCACAGCAATGGGCAGGCACGGCTGCATTCCAGGAAAACTTTGTTTACACAGGCAGGAAGGGGGGCTAGGGATCTCAGCCTGTTGCCCCACTGCACAGCTGTCCCTCTGTCTTGAGTATGCATCTGTCTGTACTCCACCATGCTGTGAGCACCTTGGGGATGGCTTGAATTTCAGCCACAGCAGCTGCGTCACCATCTGATAGGGCATGCCTCACCACAAGTGTCTTCAAAGGCAAGACTTGTGAAGCACAGCACCACCACCACAGGTGCTGGGAGACACGCCAACCAGGCAAAAAGTGACTTCAGCCGGTGACAGCCCCTCCATCAGCCCGTGGCTGTGTCACCAGTGCTCACCATCAGAGGAGATGTGCTCTGTCAACAAATCAAACTAATGGTCCTAGATTCATTCAACAAACAACCACTGAGTGTCAAGGCAGCTCCCCATCATCATCTCAGAACTGTCTCCCTTGGAGACCCGATCAGGCCGGCACCACATCCTGTTCCATGCCTCACACCAGCCCAGAATCTTCCCCAAGACTTACCAAAGTCCAGAGGGTTGGTGAAGACCCAGTGCTTCTACACAGCTCTTGTTGTGGGCCCCCATGCCCTTTGCCTCAGCCCCCTCTGGAGCACACTCTCAGTATGCACACCTGCCCACACACTCACCAGCATGGTCAGGATCATGTGCCTGGAGTGCTTGAGTGCACAGGAAGGGTATCTGCACCTCCCAAATGGCTTCCAGCTGAGCATGCCCCACTGTAAACTCTCCCCACCATCCCTACCCTCTGCGCTCGTCCCCCCCCCCCGGCCTTATGTGGGCTCCTTGCCTCTCCCAAGACCCTGCCACCCTTTGGCAACAGCTTTATGGAGACAGGATGAACATGCACTAAACCTTACTCACCAGGTACAGCGTGACATGTTCTGATGAACTGATCACCATGGCTTAGAGAGCAGGCATATCTAATGCCTGGAAATGCCTCCATTGGATCTCCCCCTCCCCTGCCCCTTCCTTTCCACACCCCTTTCTTAGGAAACCATTGATCTGCCTCTGTCCATGCAGATTAGTGTGCATTCTCTAGTTCTATATAAATTCAATTACAGTGTGTGTCTTCTTCGTGTGGCTTCTTTCCCTCAACATAACTTTTGAGGGCTCAACTATGCCATTCTCTGTATCCCCATTGTCCCATAAGAGAAGACCCAGTGACCTTCTGAAGAACAGTTCACCTCTACCCATCCCTAGCCCCCAAAGAGGTTCTTGCTCACTTTTAGCAGATGGAGAAATAACAGAAAGCCAAAGGAAGACTGTGGTGGTCTTAACAGTGACCTATAAACTGTGCGTATCTTCTCATATGTTGGATGGCCAAGCGATCTAACAAGCACCTAATGTATCACAGGCATTGTTGTCAGGGCATAGTAAAAATAAGACAAGACCTTCCTTCTGAGAAAAAGAAAAAACAGGCAAATGACTAAAAGCAATGTTCCCAAGGTGACAGGATTTTTAATAAAACTGGAAGATGTTTGGGAAATAGTCCAGAAGGCAAATACCCAACCAACAGCCCTAGCTGCTTCTGGAGAGGAGAAAGAGAATTGGAACTGGAACAAGTACTTTTGTTGTTTACAGGGTTTTCGAATGTTATCTTACAGAGCCTTCTTTAGTTATTTAAATGCATTTTCATGAGCAATCCATGCTCATTGCTAAAAAAATTAGCAAACACAGAACAGAAGAAAGATGAAATTAAAGCTCACCTTTAATCCCACGCCCAAACATGGCCACCATTATATTTCATCTGGTTAGCTCTACAGGCGAGAAGCAGAAGAGTATGCTTTGTTTCATTTTGTGTAATTAAACAGGCCATGGGAATTGCTATCAGCTTCCTGGGGAGCCGAGTTGTGTTTATTTTTTTAAGAGCCACTAATTTTTGATTAACAAGAATGAATGTAACATTTAAGAGGAATCTAATTATACCCTCTTCCCCTTCTCAACAAAACAATATTATTCCCCACAAAGAGCAGAGTCAAGACTCTCCGGATGCAGAGCTCCAAGCTGGGGGATTTCAAGGGATGTTTTTCACCTCCCTCCAGAGACAGCCATGTCAGTGCTCCACCAGCAGGTATCTCGGCTGCAGGTTACACATGCAGCAGAAGCCAGGCCGGATAATAACTCATTTTGTCATGCCTTACTTCTATGATGGCTGTAGCTACTGAGCCAGAATAGGAAGACTCAGTCCCTGAGAAGGTGAGACACTCTGTGTCGAGATGTCTAGGAGCCAAAGAGCAAGAGCACAGCCAAAAGGAATCATCAGGAGGCTGCGTAGAGAAGCCTGATGGCGGATGGAGCATCCGATTCGCTTCTTTTCTTAGCCGGTTTCCACATCTCCTTCCCTAGTTCTTTCAATCCAGTGCATCCGTAGGTTGCACTCTGTGTGCCAGTCACAGAGGCCGTGCCTGGTCACGGGCTATGTCCCCTGCATAGCTGTGCTTCCCACACAGGTGACAGAAAAGCCTTTTGACCTGTGTGAGATTGAAGAAAAAAAAAAAAAACTAGGGTGCCCAGGTCCTTGCTTGAGCTCACCAGCACATCCAATGCCCCTCTGCCTCTGTGTCAGGGCAGCTCACCTGAGGCTCCCCACCGCATCCCAGCTTTTCCCTCAGTACACCCTAACACGCTACAACCCCTGTTCAGCACCATGGCCAGCAACCCGCTGCTCAGCGCCCTGGAAGGAGAGGCTTCAAGTACTTTTCAGTATGAAATCTTACCATGGCCTCTGCTCCTGTTGCTTCCCCTCTTCCGTCTTCCTCAAATTATCTCCATCTGTCTCAGGTCTGCTCAGGGCACAGGGTGGTTTGGCGCACGCTGAGTCTGACATCAACTTCGTAGGGTTTAAGACTGTAGGTGAGTTACTTAACCTTTCCATGCCTCCTTTGCTCCAGGTGGAAATGGAGATAATACCTAGCCATTGAGAGGATTAAGTGCACTAAGCTAGCCAAGTTCTACACATGGTGCCTGGCATGTAATGAGGACCCAGGACGTGTTTGCCTTGCAGCTTTGAGAACCACCCCAGACACTGCCTGTCCTCAATTCTCCCCGCATCACCTACTGCCAGCCCCTGTCCTGCCCCATTGCAGGCCACATGAGCACAGCTCTCATCACACTGTGCTTTCCAGTTCCAGTCTAGATGAGCAATGCTAGCTGCTGTGTAAGACCCCTTACCTCAGTGCTGGATAGAGGTTGGCTGGTAACTGCCACATCAGGCGAGGAGACAGCGGGCCAGCAGGCAGCTCTGCACCACAGCTTCTATCGCTCAGTGCTCCAAGCTCACTCTAGCTCACAATCTGTCATCATTTGTGGCCTCTGGCATGGTTAGAGGGAGGGAGAGAGAGCAAGGAGGATCTTGAGGAAGTTTTGTGCCCAGGTCCCAAAGTGACACTATCACTCTTACACACTTTCCCACACCTTTGCCTAGCTGCAAAGGAAGCTGAGATATGTGGCTACCTGCATGTCCAGAGGGAAGAGGTGTTTTCCCTGCCCGTGAGAGTACTTCTCATCTCCCCACCAGGCTGGAAGGTGTTCCGAGGTGGTGCCCACATGCCTTTGGTCTCACACACAACAATGTCCCCTCTCATGTTCAGTCTTTAGAATGAACCATGGGGCTGACCAGGTGACACTCTGGGACTTCCAACCACAGATGGAAGGAGGGGCAGAGGGGCAGAGGAAGTGAGAGAAATCCAGATCCTTCAGGGAACTTGCTGGGTCGCACGTACTACTACTTAAAAACAGCCTGTGGCCACATTGCTGTAGGATGGGAAAGGATGCACCAGGGCAGCCCAGGAAGCTGATCACACCTCTCTGGAGCCACCTGCCTGCATGGTGGAGCCCCCTCCCCACTTCCTAGGTGCAACTGAAAAGGCTGTTAAGAGCTTTCTCAGCTAGGTTGTTGTCTCTTTAAATAGGGCCACATGCTTGAGGCAAGAAAACACAATCTGTCAAATAATGCCTTGAAACACAGGCCAGGAATGCAGACTGGTTCAGACATCCTGAAGGACACGTTGCATTATGTATCAATTCTATTCAAGCAGCTGTATACTTCCATAACAGTAATTCTACCCAGAAGAATCTATCTCAAAGAAGTCATCAGAAATGGTGTCAAAAGCTTATGTCCTGAAGAAACAGGGATTTATGCACAGAGCTACATGCTGAAGCCTTATTTATGGAAGCAGAATGAAAGAAAGCACATTCAGTGTCCAACAATAGCAGGCAACATAAATAAACCCTGAAGTAGCCATAATATGGAATAATATGTAGTGATGAAAACTTTTATAAGAATTTTAAAGTTGGGGAAAATTGTTCCTGATATAAGCTGAAGAAGGGAAAGCAGGGTATCCAAGCTGTGAAGTATACGATCACAAGTCATGTACAGAGAAGGCCTTGAATTTTTAAAATAGCCCAGATTAGGAGTGGCTCACTCAAGCTCCTGGAATTCATGGTAATTTTTAATTTTAACTTCACTCTTGTAAAGTTCTCACTGCTGAATGCATATGTGACTTTTACAAACAGAAAAGGGGTTTGTAAAATGCAAGGAATAAGGAAATAAACTATAGGGAAAGCAGCCTCTCTCCGTGGACCACTCAGAGGTACCTCAGTCTTTTGTATGGGTTTGCAAGAGCTTGAATACTGGCCAGGCCACCAGGCCTCTGGGTCTGTAATAAGCACAGGCTGGCAGTTGCTGCCGGGACATGTCCCCTTTGGTTGTCATAACGTACATTCAGCTGCACAAAATAGATCATCCACAACTCCATCCGTCCAGATAGCCCTGCACACAGCACAGTTTTTACAAGGAGAAGTGAGAAAGGCTTACTCCTTTGCGAGTTCTATAAAGGCATTTCTTGGCATCTATGACAAGGCCCCTGCACCCAGACTTCACAGGATCCCCACCCCTGGCCTTAGTAATGCTTCAGAAACCTTCATGGGCACCTGAAAGCATTCTGCTCTTTCACCCAAAGCTGTGGGTTTCCATTTGGGCTGGAGGCGAAAACTGCCTCAAGATGAATTAGAGAATAAATATATGTCTCCGGCATTTATCTCCATGTGGAGTTTCAAATCCAGTGGCTGGGTTGTTAAGACAAGAAAGATAATGAACGAAAGCAATAATAATGATTTACCCTAGAAGGTGTCATAAAACACATACGTGCTCTTATCTTGGTGCCAGAATGTGGGAACCTATGTGTCCGTCCAGCCCCACACACCAAGCCAATCCTAAACGAGGCAGGAGGAGTCAGGGTGCTCAGGGAGATGTTTGCTGGGCAGCAACGAGCGGACTGGGCCAGACACAGCTCAGCAGGGCCTGGAAGCCTGGAGCTACATCCCAAGCACCAGGGAAGGCAACACCTCCTTCCTGCCCAATTGCATGGGGACTATTGTTAGAATTGAATGTTAGCCCTGTTAGAAAATTGTTGAAAGCCTTTAATGCTCATTTCTCATCAAATTGAGTGCAGTAATCTTACATAATAGAGAAAAAAATCTCCTAAAGTTCCACTGGAATTTTTTTTCTGTTAACTTAACAATAAGGACCCAATTTTAGCAAAGCGGCTCCAGCATGAGTAAAATCGCAGTTTGCTTTTCCAGCTTTAAAGCCAACCTCCAGGGGCCAGGGAGATGGCTCAGTGGAATAAGTACTTCCCTGGCAAGTGCAAGGGCCTGAGTT